>PVKY010008494.1:0-14018 GCA_004027775.1 Bradypus variegatus
GATCAGTTTTTCTTTGGGATTTGCATATGAGCCTCAGGGCCTGAGCTCTGCTCTTCCCCCTTCCATGTTCACCAGAACTCCAAAAAGCCTCTGCTTTTATTCCTGGGTCCCTCCTGCTGTTTTTTGCTATTCCTATCTCCTCTCTGCTGGGCTGGCTGCTCTCAGATTCTCTGGTGTCTGGTCTCAGTCTATTTATGATTGGAGTTTGGATCTGTAGAATGAGTTTCCGATAAGAGCCACCACTGCATTTCTCCCCTGTTGTTCCCAGCGCTAACAGCCCCTCCTCCAACGGGACTGAGCCTGGCAGGGAGGGGCGTGGGTCCCCTGGCCGCAAAAACTTGCAGATTTTGCTGTTCTCAGAAGTTCCATGTGTTCGTGAGTGTTGTATGATGTATGCCCAAAGTCAAATTGCTCTGTGGTGTCCAGTCCATGCAGTTCCTGGCTTTCTACCTACTTTCCTGGAGGAGTAACTGAAACATACAGCTCACCAATCCACCATATTGCCCCGCCTCCCTAATTGACATTTATAGACAACTCCACTGAACAACAGCAGAATATACATTCATCTCACGTGCACATGGAGCATTCACCAACAGAAAAAATATTCTGGGTCATTAAACACACCTCAACAAATGGTTTTAAAAATTGGAATTATATAAATTATGTTCTCTTACCAAACAGAATTAAACTGGAAATCAGTGAAAACACATCTGGGAAATCCACAAATATGTGTAAATTAAACAATGCATTTAATAACCAGTCCGTCAAAGCAGAAATAAACAGTATTTTGAATGACATGAAAATAAAACTACATCATATCAAAATTTGCTGAATGCAGGTAATGCACTGATTGAAAGGAAATTTGTAGCATTAAATGACTATATTTAAAAAGAAGAAAGCCATAAACAAATGATTAAGTTTTCATCTTAAAAAAAAACTAGAAAAAGGAGTGAATTAAACCCAAAGCAAGTAGAAAGAGGGAAATAAGGTAAGAGAAGAAAACAGTGGAATTAAACAAAAATGTTAGGTAAAATAAATAAAATATAAAGCCAGTTCTTTGACAAGATCAATAAAATTTACTAAACTCCTAGCAAGAAGGATCAAGAAAAATGACAGAGATGGCACAAATAATCAATATCTGGAATGTATGAGAACATATCACTACATATTCCACAAACCCTAAAGGAGAAGACAATATTATTGCAAAAAAAACATAATGCCCATAAATTGAAAAATTTATGTGAAATGGAGAAATTCCTTGAAATACAAAAACTACCAAATTATCAGTCAAGAAGAAATAGATAATCTGGGTAACACTGTATCTATTTAAAAACTTGAATTAGTAAATAAAAACTTTCCAAAAAGTAAAAGTCAGGACCAGAGAGCGTCAATGGAAAAGTCTATCAAACGTTTAAGGAAGAAATTACCACCAATTCCACACAAACTCAATTCAGACATGTGAAGAGGAAAGAGTACTTCTGAACTAATTTTATGAGGTCAGTATTATCCTGACCAAAAATAACAACAAAAAGACATTATGAGAAAACTTCAGAATAATTTTCAGATCAATATCCCTCATGAATATGGACACAAAAATCTTCAACAAAATATTAGAAAATCAAGCAATATAGAAAAAGGATCATATATATCATGCCTAAGTGGTGTTTATCCCAGCTGTGCAAGGTTGGCTCAACATTTGAAAATCAATATAACTCACTGTATCAACAGATTAGTAAGAAAAACCATAAGATCATCTCAATATATGCAGAAAAAGCATTAACAAAATCCAGCATTCTTCATGATACAAAACTGTCAGCAAACTAAGAACAGAAGGAAACGTCCTCAGTCTAATATGGGGCATCTGACAAATCCTAAAAGTAACATAGTACTTGATAAAATACTGAATGCTTTCCCCCTCAGATTGAGAACAAGGCTAAGATGTATGCTCTCACACTCCTATTCAGCATTGTACTGGAGGTTCTAGCTAGTTAAATAAGGGAAGAAAAAGAAAAAAAAGATATACAGATTGGAAAGGAAAAAATTAAACTGTCTCCATTTGCAGGTGACATAACTCTTTATGTAGTAAATCCCAAAGAAACCACACAAAAAGCTGTAAGTGTGTTTAAGACTAAGTCAGTTTAGTAGGGTCATAGGATATGAGGTCATTATCATCAATGAAGAATTTGCAACTAAAATTTAAAAGACGTGCTATTTACAAGAGCACCCAAACCATGAATATATATTAATATATCCACTCCAGTTCTCTTGTAATTAGTATTTGCAAATAGTATTTTTTCTAGTCTTTCATTTTTAACCCATTAGTGTCTTTGCATTTAAGGTATGTTTCCTGTAGATGGAATATAATTGGGACACTTTAAAAATCACTTTTTAAGGTATTGTTTAGACTATTTTAATAGACTTTATTTTTAAAAAAAGTTTCAGATTTACAGAAAAATTCTGAAGATAGTACAGTGATTTCCCATATACCCCACATTCACTTTCCCTTTTTCTTAACATCCTCCATTTGTATGATATATTTATTACAATTAACAAACCAATATTGATAAATTATTATTAAAGTTCATTATGTTCCAGAAATCCATCTAGGATGCCACATTTTATTTAGTTGTCATAATTTCTTAGGCACCTTTTGGCTCTGGCAGTTTAGACAATTTATTTTTAATATAATAATCAATATGGTTGAGTTTTAATCTATCATCTTCCTGTCTGTTTCACATTTGTTCCATTTCTGTTTGCCTTTTTTTTTCCTTATTTTCCTCCTTTTAAAATTTTTTGAGTATTTTTATTTTATTTCATTTTATCTCCACCCTCGGTGTATTAGTTTTAACTCTTTTGTTTTTAGTAGTCACTTTATGGTTACAATGACCATCATTAACTTATCTCTACTGCAAAACATTCTGCCTTCAAATAATATTATAGCATTTTATGCATCATGAGACTTAGAATTGTACACTTCTATCCCATCCTTTGTGTTATCATAAACCTGACTTTAACATATATCATTTACCCACAAAACATTGGTATTTTTGTTTAAAACAATTATTTTTTCTTGAAATATCTTCACTGAGGCAAAATTTACATAATGTAAAATTTACTCATTGTAAGTTTATGATTCAATGACTTTTAGTAAGTTTATTCTGTTCTGCTGTCACTGCATTTATCCCCCCAAATTCCCTCTGGTGTATTTACAGTCAGTCCCCACACCTATTCCAAACATCAGGTAAACACTGATCTAATTTCTGTCCTTATACTTTTGGCTTTTTTACAAATCTCATGTAAATAGACTTGTGTTCATAATTTCATCTGAATATAGTCTTTTGAATCTGGTGTCTCCCAGCACAAGGTTTTTGAGGTTTATTCATGTCTTTGCATGTACCTGTCGGGTCATCCCTTTTTATCCTGAGTAGTACTCCACTGGATGCATATTCCACATTTAGTTTATCTACTCACCTGTTGATATATATGTATGTTGTTTCCAGTTTAGGGCCATTTGCATAATACTGATGTGAACTTTCACATATAACTCTTTGGGGAAGAGGCAAAGATTTTATTCCTCTTGTATATCTGTCCGGGGGAGAAATTGCTGGATCCTACTGAAGAGTATGTTTAACTTTTTAAGAAACTCCTGATTAATTTCCAAAGAGGCTGTACTGTTATATTATCACCAGCAACGTGTGAGGGCTCCATTTATCTACATTCCCGCCAACAATTTTGTCAGTCTTTTAGCTTATTAGATATTTTAGAGGGTATGTAGTGGTATCTAATTGTGGTTTTACTTTGAATTTCTATAATGACTGAGGATATTGGGAATATTTTATGTGCTTATTTGCTATCCATACATCTAGGTGTTGGTCTGTCAGTCGGTGATGGCTTTTTTTGCATTCTTTTTCTAGTGTCTTCAGAAGGAAAGCTCGCTATTCTTACTGTGATTTAGCTTTTTCCCCTTGAATAAATGCTTCTTGAATCATTGTAATCCTTTGGCTAATTTCCAGAGTTTTGAAAATTTTTATTTCAACAATTTTTTTGCTAGTTTTCTCATTGCTTTGATGGTGGAACAGATTTTTTAGGTCCGTACTCCACTATTCTTGAAGGTTTATCTTTTAAAGTTGTTTTTTAAATGATTGCTCTTGGGATTACAATATGTATTTTTAAGTTATCAAAATCTATTTCAAGTTAATACTGCCATAATTTTGGCAAAATATGTCAACTTTGCTTCAATATAGCTCCATTTCCCCTCCTTTATGATATTATTGCTATAATAGTAATCCACATACCTTATAGACCCAACAATATATTATAGATATCATTTTAGAGTTTTAGGTTTTTTTTTAATTAAGTGATGAAAAGAGACTATTTGTATATAAACAGCCTTTTATATTTACCCGCATATTTATCCCATCAGTCCTCTTCATTCCTTTCTGTAGATTAAAGTTGTTCTCTGCTGTTATTTTCTTTCAGCCTGAATGACTTCTTTAATATATCTTGTAGGGCAGGCCCATTAGCACCAAATTCTCTGTATTTACTTTAAACCTGGTATTCCAGTTTGCTAATGCTGCCATTTTGCAAAATATCAGAAATGGATTGGCTTTTATAAAGGGGGTTTATTTGGTTGCAAAGTTACAGTCTTAAGGCCATAAAGTGTCCAAGGTAAGGCATCAACAATAGGGTACCTTCACTGGAGAAAGGTCTTTGGCACCCGGAAAGCCTCTGTTAGCTGGAAGGCATGTGGCTGGCGTCCACTTGCTCCTAGGTCACGTTTCAAAGTGGTGTTCTCCAAAATGTCTGTGTCAGCTTCCAATGGCCATCTTCAAAGTGTCTGTCTCAGCTGCAGCAGCTCCTTCTGTCAACACTTTTATGAGACTCCAGTGATTCAATTAAGACCCGCCCTGAATGGGTGGGGTAACACCTCCATGGGAATTATCCAAATAGTTGATTGAGTCACATCTCCATGGAAACATCCAATCAAAAGGTCACATCCTAATCAAAAAGATTAATCCATCTGCCCCCACAAGATTGCATCAAGGAACATGGCTTTTTTTTTTTTTTAATGCATCCAAACTGGCATACCTGGTAATGTCTTTATTTTGCCTTGATTTTTGAATGAAAGTTTCCCTGGATATAGAATTCTTGATTGACAGGGGTTTTTTTTTTCTTTTAGCATTTTGAATATGTCATTCCTCTGCCTTCTGGTCTCCACTGATTCTAATGAGAAGCTAGCAGTTTATTATATAGTTGTTATCCTGTACATGATGAGTTGTTTTTCCCTTGCTGATTCCAAAATTTTTCTCTTTGTCTTTGGTTTTCAGCAAGATGTGTCTAAATATGGATATCTTTGTGTTTATTCTATTTGGGGTTCTTTGTGTTCTTTGAGGTATGTAGATTAATGTGTTGTGGGGGTTTTTTGGCTGGATTTCAGCCATTATTTTTTCTAATATTTTTCTTGCTCTCTCTTCTTTCCTTTTGATATTCCCATTACTTACTATTGTTGTGTCTGACATTATCTTACAGGTTACTGAGGCCCAGTTTATTTTGTCTTCAATATTTTTCCAATATGTTCTTCTGACTGGATAATTTGTATTGATACGTCTTACTGATTCTTCCTTCTGCCATCTCAACTCTGCTATTCATCCTATCCGGTGAACTTTTTCATTCAGCTATTATGCTTTTCAATTCTAGAATTTTAATTTGGGTCTTTCTGTTTCTCTGTTTGGTTTCCTATTTGTTGAGTAATTGTTACCATATTTCCCTTTTATTCTTTATTTTCTTTAATTCTTTGTACACATTTTTAATAGCTGCTTGAAATCTTTGGGTACTAAATCCAAGACCTGGGCTTTCTCAGAGCTTGTTTCTGTTGATTGGTCCCCATCCCACCCCCAATATGAGTTACACTTTCCTGTTTCTTTGCATGTCTCATGAATTTTGTTTAAAAATGGACACTTTGTGTAATGGATTATGGAATTTCTGGATTTCTTTTTTTTTTAACTTAAACTGCAGACTCTGCCATCCAGTGGTGTGTGGCCACTGATGTCACTGATCAGTTTTTTATTCTTATTTTTATTTTTCAGTCTGATTTCCTAAAGGTGTCCTGGGTCTGCATGGCTTAGTGGTCAGCCAATGAATTGGAGAAAAATTATGCTTAAACACCTCAAATTCATAAGGTGCCATCCTCTGCCTATCAATCTGTGTTTGGGCTGAAGAGCACTGAAAATTTCAGCCATGGTATTGGCATAATGACAGACATGTAGATCAATATAATGAAATTGAAAGTCCAGCAATAAACCCACACATTTAGATTGCTTCTATTGATTTTCCACAAAGTTGCCAAGACAATTCAGTGAGAGAAAGGGTCTTTCATCAAATGGTGCTGAGACAACCGCATATTCACTTGCAAAACATGACGTTTGACCCTTTCCTTACACCATACAGAAAAATTAACCCTAAATGTATCACATAACTAAATGTAACAGCTAAAATTATAAAATCCTTAGAAGAAAATATAGGAATAATTTTTCATGGATTAGGCAAAGCATTTTTGGATCCAATATTAAAAGCATAACTAACAAAAGAAAAATCAGTACATTGGGCATCATCAAAATTAAAAACTTTTGTGCTTTAAAGGACGCTGTCAAGAAAGTGAAAAGACAGCCCGCAGAATAGGAAAAATATTTGCAAATAATATACCTGATAAGGGACTTGTATCCATGCTATATAAAGAACTCCTACAACTCAACATCAACATAATAATCATAACCCACAAATAATACAGCTAGAAATGGGCAAAGGAACTGAATAGACATTCTCCAATGAAGATATATGAATGGCCAATAAGCACATGAAAAGATGACCAGTATTATTAGCCATCAGGGGAATGCAAATCAAAGCTACAATGCGATACAATGTCACATCCACTAGGATGGCTATAATTAAAATGACAGATAATAATAAGTGTTGATGTGGATGTGGAGAAACTGTAAGCTTCATAGTGTTACTAAAGGACTCAGCAATTCCACTCCTAGGCTAGATCCCAAGAAAACTGAAAAATATGTCAAACAAAAACTATGTATGAATGTTCATAGCAACATCATTCATCACAGCCAAAGAGTGGAAACAACCCAAATGTTCATCATCTGATGAATGGCTAAATATAAGGTGGTATAGGCATATAATGGAATATTATTCAGCAATAACAAGGAATGAAGGAGTTCTGATACATGATAAAACGTGGATGAACCTTAAAAGCATTATGCTAAGTGAAAGAAGTCAGTTACAAAAGACTATGCATTGCATCATTCCATTTATAAGACATGTAAAGAATAGATAAATCTATAGAGACGGAAAGTAGATTTGTGTTTCTCTAGGGTGGGGGAGGCGGGGTGGGGGTGATTTGGGGAGGAAATGGGAGTGAATGTTAGTGTACACCAGGTTTCTTCTGGAGGTGACGAAGATGTTCTATAACGGATTGTGGTTATGGTTGTACAAATGAGTGAAAATAATAGTGACCACTGCATGGTATGCTTTAAAAGGATGAATTATATGGTATGTGAATTATATTTCAATAAAGCTGTTTTAGGAAAAAACAGCAGCCAGTTGTCAAGTCTTCCCTTTATTTTTCTTTTTTTGCTGGTCTTGGAAGCAACAACAGCAACAACAAAAACAAAATCTATGCACCTGAGCATAGTTCCCCAGTCAGTCAGGGATAGGTGGAAATTTTATCTCAGCCATTAATAGCCTCACTCCTTTTCTGGAGCTCCTCTTTAAATTCTTGTCTGTGCTCTGCCACTTGTGTTTCCCAGGACTGCTAACATGGGCTAGCAAAATCTCTGGATTTTCCCATTTTGTTTCCTACTGGGTTTCACACTCTTAGCTGTCAAAGCTTGTTTCCTCCTATAATAGTTTGAAGCTGTGTGTACCCCAGAAATGATCATGTGCTTTTAATCTATTTCTGTGGGTGTAGACCTATTGTGGTGGGAACTTTTGATAGGTTATTTCAATCAAGATATGACCCACCTCTTTCAAGGTGGGTCTTAATCCTCTTACTGGAGTCCTTTATAAGAGGATAAAATCCAAGAGACAAGTTTAGAGAAAAGCCCCACAGAAGCTAAGAGATACAGATACTAAAAGAGAAACACTGAGAAGCTCAGAGAAGAAGCACTGAAGTCTGAAGCTGGAAGCAATGAAGCCAGGGCGAGAAGGACCAGCAGACGTCACCACGTGCCTTGCTAGCTGACAGAAGAGCCCAAGCTCACCGTTAGCCAGTCTTCAGAGTCCAGGCATCATCCTGTTGAGGCCTTGATTTGGACATTTCCACGGCCTCACAGAACTGTAAATTTGTAAGTTAGTAAATCCCACTGTAAAAGCCAACCTATTTCTGGTATATTGCATTTTATCAACTTTAGCTAACCAAATCTCCCCACCTCCATTCCAAACCAAGTCCTTCACATCCGACAGCAAATCTGCTGGATTTTATAGCCAACTTTATGCAAGTAAAACTACAGTTAGGGTGACCAAGGGCTTCACAGGAAGCAGGACTTTCAGTGCTAAAACCAGGTCAGCCCTGTACAACCTGGGATGGCTTTATTTCTCAATACCGCTCTCACTTACTGTACTCTAGGGGTGACAATGGATGGGGCATCCAGACAAGATGCCCAGATTCCTGAAGCTGGACCAGTTTTTCAAGAATAATATTTCTAAATTTTTTTTCAGCCTTTGGTCAGTTTCCAGAGCCATGAAATAGTTATTTTGGCAATTTTGTTTCAAGCTCTATACTTGTTTTCTGGGTAGAGGATTTGCCTACCTCTTCATACCTCCATAACCATCCAGTTACTTTTAAAGCAATAAAAAATGAGAAAAATTCTTTTATATATACCCACATGTTTTCTATTCCTAATATTTTTCATTCCTTTATGTAAGATAAAAATTTCTATGTGGTACCATTTTCCTTTGGGCTGAAGAGCTTCCTTTTAACATTTCCTGTAGTCGAGACCTTATATTGGTGATCTCTGTCAACTTCTGTCTGATTGAAAAACTCTTTTTTTCCTCATCTTCATTTTCAGAGGATCTTTTCACCATTTAAAGAATTCTAGATTCATAGTTTTCCCTTTCCTCCTCTTGAATTGATGGGTGTTCATTGAGGGCAATTTCCCCTTTCTGCTCAGCCTATTCATCATTTGGGGTTGTTCATTCTTTTCAGTTGGCCCATGAGTCTTAATTAATTGATAATATCTATAAGAAAAAGCTAAATTAATCAGAATTGATGGGCTCTCTGCCACTGTGTAGGTGGTGGCTGAGAGGGACTTACTGTAACATCCACCTATTGGGTGGTGCTGATTTCTACTGTCAGGGTCGTTTGCTGGTGGGATCACAGGGATGTTTCCCACACACCATCTCTTCTAATCCTCACGCAATTCTCACCGCTATTTTAATCATCAGTCCAGTTTTACAGTGGAGGAAACTGAAGCTCTGAGAGGTCACAGAACTAGAACACGAGGCAACCAGGATTAGAGTGGAGGTCATCTAACCGCTACACGACGCTACCTCCCATTTGCTTGATAGTTTCCAGAAAGTTCATATTGTGGCTTACTGATGACATGCTTTCATGTTTTTCAGTATAGTTACAGGTATTTTCTAGTTTCAAAATTTCTTTGGCCATATCATCTGGCTTTTGTGAGAGAGTATTTATGACAGTTTTTTTTTTATCTTAAAACTATAACTCATAACACCATAACATTTTTTTCCACTTTACAGGCTATTTCTTTAAGTTAAATTTCCAGGAGTGAGACTACTGAGACAAAGGGACAGACATTTTTGAAGGACTTCATATATGCTTCATAAATTTAAATGAAATTTCCATAAATTTGACCAATTACCTTCCTATCAGCTGTGTATGAGAGTACCAACTTCTCCACATTGTGTACTTTTAAATTGGTGTCTCTGGAAGACCCAAAGGTTCTAAAACGTCTAGTGGTGGAATCTGAAGCACAGTGACATATGGGCAAAGGAGATATTTTTGGGAGCAGTCCCTTCCCTCACAGACCCTCTTTCTCCTCAGGGGCCCCTCCTGCACATGGTGGGGGCAGGGCCTGGGCTGCGGCACCTCTGCCAGGATGCTGCTGATCTATGCTCTTGCCTGACACTCAGCAGCTGTCGTGGAGGCGTGGGCTGCAGGCGCTTGTCCCCATGGGCCATGTGCAGGCTGCAGGCCGGGCATCCTTTCCCGCCTAATCCGGGGGGCACTGGGCAGTGGGGAGGGAGACAGCTGGGTGTAACTGATCTGCAAAGGAATGGAATGGCGCAGGCCTCCCAGCACCCGGCTGAGCCGTCTGCAGGCTGCCTGCCTCAGCTGCTGAGCGTTTAACCCTTCCCTCTCTCACTTCTGTCTCCACTCCAGCCCGGGTCCAGTGGCACTCAGCTCATCTGAGATCCAGGAATCCCCCTGAGGAGTTGGCTTCCCCGGTGGCTCCACACACCTTGCAGAGGGGCCCTGGGAGAGTCACTGTAGGGGAGGCTGGGGCAGGAGTATGAGGCTGGGGTCCCACCTGGGGAGCTCCCTGTCTTAGGAGGAGATGGGGCCCTTAGCATGCCCAGTGGGTGACTCAGACAGTAGAGGCTGTGCTGGCTGTGTCGGAGCAGGGAAGGTTCCCTGGAGGTGGCAAAAGTAGGAGCCCTGGGTTTGGAGTCTGGTGCTGCCTCCACTGCTGCTCACTTTGCAGTAAGACTTGGCTAAGTCACTGTCACCTCTTTCTGGAATCAGTTCCCTATTCCTGAGAATGTGAAGGTTGGTGAAGGTGATCTTTCTGTAGAGGTAACAATAACTCCACTCATTAACTGCCCACCATAGATCAGAGGTTTTATCTCTAAAAACTCTCACTATCAGTTTGCCAAATAGTCGTTCTCATTCCCATTTTAGTAATGAGGAAGAAGATTTAAAAAGGATAAATCACACAGTTACTCAGAGACAGAGCCTGACCCCACAATCCAAGCCCTTCCCCTGCATCCTGCCACTTCTCCAGCTCCAGTGCTTCTATGCACTATTATTTCGTCCAGGTGGAAGAGGCAGAATTGCACAGCTGGCTGGGGCACAGCAGAGGTAAAGGCTTAGAGGTGAGCCCCAGAGCCTGCCGGACAGAGGAGGGGCCGGAGCTAGGCCGGGCTCTTTGTTCCTGCTTTCTCTTGCCTTGGACTGGGCTGAGATCCCTTTCCCCAGCTGGGCAGCCTCACACATGGGCACAGCCGTCGGCAGTTTGCCCAGCCTTTCCCATCCATGATCTCACCTGACCCTCTTGCCAACCCTGGGATGCAGAGCTATTGTCCCCTCTTGGCAGTGGAGGACCGAGACTTGAAATTTGCCAAGGTTGTGAAATGGGTAACTGGCCGAAGAGAGACCAAAACCCTGTTTACTCTGTCCCCTCTGGCTTCCTGGAGGAAGGGGCCTGGAGTACAAGCCACCAGACCCCCAGCCGTCTTCTTCATGCTTTTCCCCATCTGAGGAGGAAAGTATGAGTGTGGGCTCTGGAGTAAGATGGGTGTGGGCTCCACCCCCCAGCTTGCAAGCCACTTAACCTCTCTGAACCTGGGTTCCCTCACCTGCTATGAATGAATGTGTGGGTGAGTGAGTGAATGAATGGGGTGTCAGGCCTGTGTCTGTCTCCCCTGAGCAGAGCCGAGCTGCTGGCCTGTCATGAGAACCCCAGACAAACTGAACCAGGGGCAGGGGTTAGGGGTGGGCAGAAATCAAAGGGGGCTGGGGCTTTGCAGCTGGGTGGGATTCAAGCCTGGTCTGAAGGCTAGGTAGAAGTTGCCTAGGGAGAAGAGAGGAAAAGGGCATTCTAGGTGAGGCAGCGGGCATAGGCCGTGGCATGGAGGCTGGCTGGGGGAAGTATTTGCCCATGGCAAGTGGGGACTGAACAGCAAGCCCAGAGGATGGCTCAGCTCTAGAAAACAAGTTCTCTGGGGGTGCAGGGGCTGGACCAGTAGCCACCATGTCGCCGGCCCATTTCTCCACCAGTCTGCTAGGAACTCTGGGCAAGACGCCTGGTGGGGCGGGGGTGCAGCTCCAGCTTGGGAGAGACAGCTGTGCAGGCCTCCTGCCTGCTGCAGGAGATTAACTGGCACCAACACAGTATTTTGGGGTGCACCTGGCTCCCCAGCTCTGCCTATCCCTGTACCCTTTAACTCCTTGCTTCCCAGGCTCCCACACTTGGTTTTTAGGGGCATATTCATGCTCATTTTTCAGGGTTGAGTTTGATGTTAGGCACATAGAGATCAATGAAGACCTAGGGCAGGGTCTACCTAGCCAGAGGGGCCTTCATCCATCACCTTTGCTTCTCATGCCAGCCATGGGCCCCCTGGCCCTTGACAACCGGCCCTTGACAACCTCTGAGGCCCTCAATTTCTCTCCATGGGTCCTTCCAGGGCAAATTTGGAAATCACTGCCTTCCCCAGAACATTGAACAAATAAATCCTCCAGTGACCTCAGGCCCTTCTCATGCCCTATCCTTCTTCTCTCCTTCTCAGCCAAACTTTTCAAGGGTTGTCCTCACTATCTCCACTTCCTCACCAAGAAGAGACCGTCCCCCAGACCCACCTCCTTTTCTTCCTGGTCACGCAGCTGGACTACATTTCCCAGCCTCCCTTGTGGTTAGGTGGGGCCAGGTATGTGAGTTCAGGCCAGGAGAAATGTGAATGGAAGAGAGCAAGCCGCTTTCCTTCCTGCTCTCCCCAACCTCCAGTGCTTTCTCTCTGTATGCCTCTGTGTGCTGACCTGATGCAGGTGAGTATGGCAGTCTTGGGGCATGGTACTGAAGATGCTAGAACGTCAAGGCAGAAGGAGCCAGGGTCTCGGAATCATTTTGGACACAAGGTTGCAGCTACTGTGGAACACCTGTTTTGGATTTTTTGTCAGAGGGAGAAATAAACCTCTAGCATATTTAAGCCACAGAGTAGATGTGACTTGCTCTCCATGAGAAAAAAAAAGGAGGAGATGGAATGTGGTCTCCTCTCTCCTCCTCCTCTCCTCTCCTCACAGGACAACCCAGGAAAGCAGAGGAGTGGGGTTCTGAGACTCAAGAAGGGGGGTTGGAGCAAATAAAGCCCTGCTGAGGGGCAATTTCCTGGGGCTGGATGTGGCCAATGAACTTGTACACGTAGTAACCTTTGACCTTCAATTTGGAGCTAATCCCATTCCGTATTTGCGACAGCCTCTGCCAACCCCAAATGGCCATGACAAGTCCAAGAGACCCAAGGCCTGTGTGGTCAAAGCCTTGGGGAAATGTAGAAGGCACGGCCACACTCATGGTGAAATGGCCACAGGGGTGCTTGGGGAAGGGGTTTGAAGGTGAGAGGGTTGGTGCTGACAGAGCTGATGGGGTCAACGAGGAAAGGGTTAAAGGGTCTGAGAGTGGGCCTGGCTCCCCTCTCAGTGAGGGCACTAAAATCAGCATGTCGCCTCCAATTTGCTTTGGCCTAACCTTGAACATGAATCATTCCATCACAATGTCCTTATTGATTTCCACAGGAAGAGGATTAAGCCCAGAAAATCAGAGTGGGAACTTGAGCCTGCACCGCGGAGAATGGGATGTTTCTGGGGCTCAAAACCCCTCGTGTTGGCAAATACATCATGGGGGGTTGCAGGCTGCCGCCCTGCTCGGCCACCAACTCTTGGAGTGACCAGCTGGTCCTGGGCCTCTGTGTTCTTACCTGTGGGGCATGAGGCCTCTGGGCTTCACTCGAGCTTTAAGTCATGCACACAGAGTGGGCGAGATGCTACAGAAGCCCCTCGGGCCTTGAGTCTGGGCCAGAGGGGCTCACGTCCTCCTCCTGCACACAGCGACGGCCTCTGGTATTCTCACGACAAAATGGGCTGTGCCAGGACCAAAATTGCCCTTGAGTCAGCTGGTCCCAACTGGCAGGAAGGCCCTCTGCAGTCCTAAAGAACCATCAAGGGAATGAGACCTACACAGGGTGTGTGTGTGTGTGTGTGTGTGTGTGTGTGTGTTGTG
>PVKY010008495.1:0-14018 GCA_004027775.1 Bradypus variegatus
TCTGCCTCTCCTCTGTCTTTGTCTCTCTCCCACTCTGTTTCTGTATGTCTGTCTCTCTGTCTCTCTCTCTCTCTCTCCTACCTGTATCTCTCCAGCTTTTCTCACCTTCACTCTCCCCGCCCTCCTGGAACCTGTTCCTTCTCTCTCACACCCCCACACTGACACATAATATTCCAGCAAACCCCAGCCAAGTTGTAGGGGGTGGACAAGGAGGGATCGGTCAGGGGCTCCTCCCAAAGGGACTTTTGGGGGGCTGGGGAGGGCAAGTGGGTCATGTTAAAAGGAACTGAACCTGCCTCCTCTTTTCCTTCTTCCGAAATGTCTAGTTGCTTTCCTGGGAGGCAGAAGAGATAGTCTCTGAATAGGGATTTAAAGCACTAAGCTCTGATTCCTTCTTTTTAATATTTATAAAGAGAGAAAGGGGATAATTTCAGGAAGATCATTTCAAGGCGAAAACCCACATATTTTCAATAGAATTATTCCAAAAGCCCCTTTCCAGCTCACTGGAGTGTATAATTTTCTAAGTTAAAAACACGAGGCCTGGTTTCCAAGTTCCTTAAAATGACACAGCTAAGTGAGGGCCAGAAAGGAAGTGTAAGATGAGAAGATGGGGGTTGGCACCCAGACAGAGGAGCCTGGGCCTGGGGACAGCAGCAGCCAGCACTGGGCTCCACCCTCCTCTTCTCTACCTGCCTCCCTCAACCAATCAGCCAAACTCCTGGTGATAATTGTGGTCAAATCCCCACCCCCAGTCCAGAACTCTCTCTCTAAGGCTGGCAGAGCCAGCTGCCCTTGGATTCCTCAAACTCGGGGTGTCCAGAGCTGACCCTGCCCTTGTCCTCCCCATACCTCATCCATCCTTGGAGCTCCCCATCGCAACCCTCCAGTTGCCCAAGCCAGAAACCTGCAAGTTGGCCTCAAGTCCATGCTGCCCCTGCTCCTTCTAAGTCCTTGCCCAGCCTTGCTGGTTCTCCTGCCTTAATACCTCTGGGCTCTCCCCCAGCCCCACTCCTGCTGTCCCAGGCTAGCCTCAGCATTCCTGGCCAAGATCCCTCCAGTGGCACCAGGCAGGTCTCCAGGCCTCTTGCCTCTCCTGCTCTCCATGAAATGCAGACAGGCCAAGAAGAACCTTCCTGAAGCCCAGCTCTGAAGACGGCCCTCCATTCCCCCAGAGTACTCATGGCCCCCATCACCTCCAGGGTGAAGATCCAGCCCCCTACGCTGGCACCCATGATCTGCCACAATCTGAATCCTTTATTTTCTTGTACCCATCCTGCCATTGCAAACTCTTCACTTTGGCCACAGTGAGCCACCCTCTTTGCTGCTTACCAAAAAGGAAGAAGAGAAGTTTCTCTACCTCTAAGCCTTTGCCCAGGCTGCCCCCCTTGCCCTGCAAGGCTGTCCCTGCTGTCTTGGCACGGAGAGTGCCAATCCAAGGCCCAGCTCACATGCTACCCTCCTATGAGGCTTGGATGTCATTTCTCATTGTCCTCCCTGGAGCAGGCTGTCTTTCCTTCTCTTTGACCCGTGACATTTCACTTGTAACATGAGACAGGCAGAGGCCCCTCTGGTTGAGACAGTGGTCACAGGATCCAGGGACGTCACCCACTGGCATTCTCCTTGGTCCAGCCCTCCTGGAGTCTGTGACTCTGCTGGGCATCCACAATGGTTGGCAAGTCTCCTCTGATGATAAATTCAGTTATAACAATAGTGAGCAATGCCATGGCAAAGATCCATTACTGAGCTCTTATGACTTTGTTGTTTTGCATACATTATCTTACAAAGCTCCCGACAGTGGTACAGATGAGGAAACCAAGGCTCAGAGAGGACCAGCAGCCTGCACCGCATTGCACTGTGGATTGGGGGGAGCCGGGGCTCAAGTGAGCCGGGCCTGCCCTGCCCCAGAATGTCCGTGTTTAACCTCAGACACACAGAATGTGGATCCCGTGGAATCAGAAGGAACTGAGCACCCAGTCATCAGTGACTCATCTCCATTGAAGGGGGCCTGTGGCCACATCCCCTCTCCTGGGTCCCAGCTTCCCCATCTTCTCAATGGCCCAGTTCCTGTTTTAAAGCAAGGAAAATCCAGGACCAATTCTGCAAGCCCAGGGGTCACAGCTCATCTTCCTTTCCCTGGAGAAAAGCACGTCTGGGAGAGGTGGGGCAGAACGTCAAAAGAAGTCCATGGGGGCACAAACGTGCCTCCCTGTTCCCCAGACTCAGCTGGAAAGGTTGGGGTGCTTTTCTGCCTACCTGAAAAGTCCCAGGGATGCCGCCAGGCTGCTCCCACACAACCCTCGGCCTTCTTTGGGTCCCTGCCTAAGGCTGGCCCCTGCTTCCCAGACTCTGGCCACTCACTGGTCTACACCATTCTCCCCATTGGTCTCCTGCTGCTACCCGAAGCCTTAATCTGCACGGCAGCCTCGTCATTTTAACAGAAATCATAAGGTCTCTTCGCTCCTTTAGACCCTCCACTGGTGGTACATCCGAATGATAGAATACGCTTCAGCCATAAAAAGGAAGGACATGCTGATACAAGCTACTCCACGGATAAACCTTGAAAACATTGTGCGGAGTGAAAGAAGCCAGACACAAAAGGACTAGTAGCATATGATTCCACTTCTATGAAATATCTAGAATAAGCAAGTTCATAGAGATAGAAGATAGATTAGAGGTTGCCAGATGGGTGGGGAAAGGAGAGCTATTGTTTAATGGGGATGGAGTTTCTGTTCAGGGTGATGAAAAAGTTTTGGTAGTGGATGGTGTTGCACAACGTTGGAGATGTAATTAATGCCACTGAAGTGGACACTTAAAAATAGTTAAAATGGCAAATGTCATGTTCTTTGTGTCTTAGTACAGTTTAACAAACAAGCGAACCTTCCATGAGTTCTCAACATGGTTAGAATAAAACCCAGTCTGCCTGTCTGGGCCTCCCCGGCCCTGTGTGTCTGGCCCTGAGGCCTCTCTGGGTTGTGACCACATGGGCCTCCTCAGACAGATCATGTTCTTTCCTGCCTCAGAGCCTTTGTTCCTGCTTTTCCTCAATGCTTCTCCTGGCCTTCTCCTTGCCCATTTTACAGATGAGATAACTGAGGCCCAGAGATAGGAAGAGGTCAGCCAGTGATGAAATGTGGGGCTAGAACCCTGCCCAGCCTCTCGGCTTTGGGTTTCAAGGCCTCATCAGGCCCACTTGCAAGATTCTAGGCATTAGTCTGTTTCACCCAAATCCAGTGTGTCCACTCCCAGCTTGCTTCCTAGGGAAGCTTTCTCTGGAACTCTTCCAACTTCAAAGACTGTTGACTCCCTTTCTTCTATGGATCTCCCCTTCCATCTTCAGATGACCATGGGGTATGGATTTTACCCTCAAGCTGGAGAACCCCAGGGACTGGGTCCAGATCCTGAGCTGGAGACGGGGGAGGGGCAGGCGAGGAGGACACCTCCGAGGTCTGCACCACTCAACCCTTACTGAGCACTTGGCACTTGGTAAATGCTGAGCTTTCCAGGCATTAGCTGAAGTTCATGCTCACCATGCTCCGTAAGGTCAAACTATCATCCCCTTCAGAGTCAGACACAGGTTCAGAAGGGAAGTGGCTTGTGCAAGTGCCCGCATGTTGTTCTTTTTAACCCCTTCATCGTCTTAGGTCATGGACAGCTGGGGTCTGTGTGTGGGGTGGCAGGAAAACCCTGAGATGCATATAAACATCTGAGCATGCGTGAGTGTACGCATTTCCAGTTTACCTTGACATCACCTGGTTTTTCTTCTCGGGGATAAGGAGCAGGGAGGGTTGGGGAGGCCCAGGATATTTTTGCTCCACCCACCTGTTCAAAGCCTACTTCTGAAGGGGCGCAGCCTACATGGGGAAGGGGGCAGAGTTGAGAGATGGGGGGGGTCTGGCTGAGGCCCGGCAGCTCTCAGAACACAGCAGCCATCAGTCAGCGGTGGGCTGCTGGGGACTGGGGCCAGCCACGGGCTCTGGGGAGACCAGAGGGTGAAGGTGGTCCTGGGGAGAGGCTGTGGCTCCCAGCTGCTGAGCCACTGCCAGTGCAGGCAGACGGCAGACTCTGGTTCATTCCCAGAGTCATGCCTTTAGGGAGGCGGCAAGCAGCTGGCTGGAGGCCCCATGTTTCTGTCCCCATGGACTGGCCCCCTGGGGTTTCTCTCACCCTGAACACTTGATCCCCTTACTTTTCCCGTGAGGAAGTTGTTAACTCCCAGAAAGCCATTCATTAGCCATAAGATCAACCTCATTGTTAAGGAGAATTCTCACTTGCTGACAGGGAGGAGGCAAAGGGCCAGCGTCCAGCACTCAGTGCCCCAAGACACCACCCCATCCAATGGTCCCTGTTTGTAAAATGAGGAAACTGAGGCCCGGAGAGAGGAAGAGATGGTGAAGAAGTGTCAGAGCTGGACCCGCACCCAGCCCCCTCAATTCCAGGCTCGGCTTTGTGCTACACCCTGTCAAGTTGCCCCCAACTCCAGGAGCTGGCTTATTACGGTTTTAAGATTCCACAAGGTATTCGAAGAAAACATCCTAACAAAGCATTCCAACATAATATAATATTCTAATGTAATACTCTAACATTATATGGTAACTTAGCATTCAAATATGCTAATACAACTTGATATTCTAATTCAACATTTTAGCACAATTCTAACCAACATTCTAATCCAGCATTCTAAAAAGAATACCATTCTGACATTACATAGTGTTCTAATACAATATTATCAGATGTTATACCACAGCATTCTAATCTAGGATGCTAGCACAACATGACATTTCTGTATCGTTTGAACACAATTATACTCAACGCTCTGAAATAACTTTCTAGGTTATTGCTCTAATATGGAGGAGCATGAGATTCAAAGCCTCTGGAATTTCCACTGGACGAGGTGACTCTGGGCCCCAGTCATGCTGTCCGGGGCTCACGGCTAGTTACAGACCCTGCCACTTCCCTCAGCTCTAGCTTTGTGGTCACATCTGGCCATGCCCAGCCTGCTTCCGATCCAGCTCTGGGTCTCCAAGGACCCTGGTCAGACTCAGCTTCCCAGCCCTCTGGAGGGCAGCCTCCCAAGGCAGGGAGCTGGACTCCTTTGCCTCTGGTGGACCTGTCCCCACCCTTTTCCCGGCCAGGACATGAGGGGGAAGGAGGAAGAGGCTGGTTCCCACCCCAATTTTGAGCATGCTGGGACAAGCGAAGACACTCCCAATATTCAGATTGGGCTTTTCTTGCCAGCTTCTATTCCTTATCAGGGCCTCCAACAAGAAGATGCACCAGTGTAGCCAGGAAGGACGGGGAGAGTCAGGGCCTCGAAGCAGCAGTAACTCCTCAGACCTGCGGACCTCGAAACGCAACACAGCTGGAGCTTGAGGGTCAGTGAGAGCAGTTGTTTGGGGACTGTTTCTTGGCCAAGGATCCATCTGTTCATCCAGAATCTTCCCCACAAACCCTGGTCTGCAAGGCCAATCCGGAAAAGCCGCCTCCTTGGTTCTCTCCCTCACCGCCTGCCTACTGAGCTCCAGCCACTCAGCTGCCTCCCAGGTCGCCACGTGCACAGGTGTTTTCCCACCCTGGGCCTTCCCATCCCCGGTGGCTCCATTTCCCCAGGTCCCCAGGATTCGTTCCCTCACTTTCCCTGGGTCTCTCCCTGCTCCAGTGACAGCTCCCCAGTGCTGCCATTCTGCCTAGGCTCTCTGAAACAGCAACCCCAGCTCCCTCTACCCTCTTCCCTGTGCAGATTTCCTGCACAGTAGTACTGCTGTCTGATACGTATGTTGGCAATTTGTCCATCTTTCTCAAAACTGTGGTTCTTACCCAGCTGCACACTGGAATCACCTGGGGGGCTTTTTAATATCCCAGTGCCTCATTGCAGAACAATGGATTCAGAATCTCTGGGGCTGAGAGCTCCTGCCCTAGAATGTCAGCTCCTTGAGGGCAGGGATGTCTTCTTGTTTATTGGCTGGCAAACAAAAGGTACTCAGTAAGTATCTGTTGAATGAATAAGCAAATTCAACAAAATATTTCCATTTAAAAAAAATTAGTGACATAGCAAAAATGTCAAACAGTTCAAAAGGTTTGTAATGAAAATAGATTTCCTCCTTCCCTAGGCTTAAAAGGTAAGGCAGCGATAATCTGGAAAACAGAGGAAAAGGGCAAAGGCCCAGAGGTACAACCCAGTGCTAGTCTCTGGCCTTGCAAGAATTTCCACCCCCTCAGGGCTTGTCAGCCTGTGTCAACTCATGACCTTGCTGAGGCATCAGGGGCCCTTCTAGAACTCAGCTCCCCAGAAGTTCAGAATCTCCAAATTTCCTTCAAGTCTCAGGTCCTTCTTCAGTCAGTGGAGGTGATTATCCTGCCTCCTGGGGATCTTCTGAGCATCTAATGAGATGATAGAGGCAAAATGACATAAAAACTATAAAGTGCTGTGCATCACAATTATTGTGTGCCCTCTCTGTGCAAGGCATGTGCCTTGTTCTTTGGGGATGCCATCTCATCGAGTCTGCACAACAGCTGGAGGTGAACTATTATTGTGCCATTTTGTGGTTGGGGAAACAGAGGCTCGGAGAGGTGAGGTGACTTACCCAAGGTCACCCAACTAAGGCCCAGAGCCCAGAACCCAACCCCAGCCTGTCCATTTCTAAAGACTGTGGAAGTAGCTGATTTGAGAGCTCTGAGCCCCGAGAGTACCAGGTGGCCAGGACGGGGCAGTCACTCTGTTTTCATGATTTATTTCACACACATTCCTGCCCAGTTGTTTGCCAAAGGGAGGTGGCTGGTGGCTGGGAGCCCGTGCTGTCTGGGTCCCGGGGTGGGGGCGGGGTAAGGGGGACTTGTCTGACTGCCAGCCAATCCGGGCTGCCGGAGCTGGCGTTGGAAAGGCCCTGGCCCCATCTTGCCAGGACACTCTATCTTTGTCCCTGGACACAAAAGGGGCCTTGTCTTGGCCCAGCAGCCCTGATTCCACATGCTCCTGACTGCCACAGCCTCTCTGCCTTGAGAAAGGCCCATTTTGTCGAGTCAAAAGACTAACTTGTTTCTTTTTCATCAAAACGTGTTGACTGACCTGGTTGATTTATCTTGGGAAAGTGGTGGGTGAGAGAGGGGAGTGAGGTGACAGAGATGGGGACCATTCAGAAGGCCATGTAGCCCAGCCTATCTTGGGGATAGGAACCCAGCCCTTACCTAAGAAAGAAAGAGAGTACCATACTAAGTGTGACTTCAAGTGTCAGGACAGTCCCCCAGCTTCACTTGTGGCAGAGATTCCACCATTAGCTATTCATTTCTTTGGCTTCAACCTTTGAAGACAGCTAAAAATAAAAACTTCCTTTCAATAGTTTCAAAAGTTTCCTATATTTGTACCTGAGTATGAATTAGCTTTCCTGAGAATAGGGGTGAAATAAGCAGCACAAGTGGGGCCTTGGGAGCCCAGAAGGGGTATGAGGAGGGGGGTATTACTTACAGATAAAGTGGGACTAAGTGAGGGACAAAATAAAAGCAGACATTGTCTTCAGTAATTTTCCTCCCAAGGTTAGTCTCCTCTCCATATCCACCAATCCCATTGCTCAGTATTTTCTTCCCCACTCCCTCCCTCCCTCCTTCCTTCTTTCCTTCCTTTCAGAAATACTTGGTGAGCACCTACTTTGTGTACCCACAATGGAGAATAAGATTGATGCCCTCAAGAAGCTTCCACTCTTGTGGGGAATACAGTTGATAAAGGAGTAAGCAAATGAACAAATGAGATAATCCCCATGGAGGTGTGTGCTGTGAGGAAATAAGGCAGAGCGTGGGGACAGAGTGGCTGGGGGCAGATGGGAGTCTGCTCTGGCCAAGTGAGCACCCTGAGGGGGCAGTGTTGGCCCTGAGACCTGAAGGGCTGAAGGAAGCAGCGTGGAAAACACCCAGAAATGAGCGTTCCAGGCAGAGGGAACAGCAAGTACAAAGTCTCTGAGGTGGGGCCAACCCGGGGTTTTCCAGATTCTCTGAAGACCCAGTGTGTGTGGTGGGGAGAAGGGGAAGAGGAAGGACCCAGAGGGGCAGGGCCTGGACCCATAGGGCTTGGTGACACCTCAGAATGTCCTTGGGTTTTATTCTGAGCAAAATGGAAAACCGTGGGACAATCCAAGCCAGATGGAGGCATGATTTGATTCTTATTTTTTCAAAAGTCCCCCTGGCTGCTGCGTGAAAAATGCCGGGAAAGAGGCTGTAGCAGCTGACCAGGTGACAGCACGGGGGTGGTGTTGGCTAGGGGGAGAATGCACAGAATTGAGGTAACTTTTTTGGAGATAGGACCCAGAAAATGAAGGAATGAATGAATGAAAGAATGAGCCCCTGAGGTGGGTGCTGGCAAATTTAGGTTATAGTCTCTGTTCTAGCTCTGGCTTTCAGTATGACCTTGGGAAAGTCCCTTCCCTTTCTGGGCCTCAGTTTCCCCTTCGATGAAGTGAGTCTCTGGGGGTTGGAACGGCTGATGTCAAGGTCTCCTGCAGCAGCGACAGCCAGCGTGAGCCCCTGAGTGCTGACACTTCCGGAGGCGGGGCCTTTGATCCAGTTACTAATCCAGTCAGGCCTGGTTGGCCCCAGGGCAGCTGCAGAAACCTGGGGGTGAGGCGTGACTCACACGTGGTTCCTGTGCTGTCAGAAGAAACTGGGACAGCCGGGGGCCTGAGTCTGGGAAGGGCTGGAAGGACGCCACCATGCAAAGGGGGGAAGGGAGCAGGCTGCCAACGCTGGGCTTTCTCAGCCCCTCTGGGGCCTGATGTCACCCTCACTGCAGCCACCATTCCTTCTCACTCCTCCCAGCTCAATGCCGGGGACATGCCCAGCCCCTAAGGGCCGGCAGGAGGCACGGGAGGGAGAAAAGGATGACCGTGTGGCCACTCAGTCTTCCCTCTGCCAGTCATGCAATGACTTGTGTGGACATTACCACCCCCATTTCACTGATGAGGAAACTGAAGCCCAGAAAGATCAATCACTCACCAGGTGAGGGGGACAGAGCCAGGGACCCTGCTGGGTTCAACTGGCTCGTTGCCTTGCTCCCTTCCACTCCAAGTATGGAGAGGACTGGAGTGAAAAAGAAAGAGAAGCTACATGCGTTTTGATAACTATAGAAACTCACACCCCCATGTTTTACTGAGCCGAGGACTTTCAAACGAAAGCTCTTCTTACCTACAGCCTTTGGGCCATGTGGATAGACACTTGGCTCACAGCTCTTTGGCTATTTATTTATTCATTTGCGCTTACAGCAAAGCCTTCGTGGGAGCTTCCCATATGCCAGGGAAAGTATGGGACTTTGAGAAGGGGGATGCAATGATCAACAAAAAGAGACTTATCATCTGCACTCATTGGTGTATATCTAGTATAGACAAGTGAGATAGATACTAAAAAAAATTGTGGAGACCTTATAGTCATTACTAATTGTGGCTTTGAGTAAGTTCCTTGCTTCTCTGAGTTTCAGTTTCCTCTTGTAAACCGGGGTGGTTAGAGTCCCTCCCTGCCTCATGGGATTGTGGTAAGGATTAGATGAGAGAGTGCCTGTATCAGGCCTAGCACAGGGGGCCTGGCCCGTAATATGTGCTCATTAAATATTAAATATACTGCGTTGGTGCAGATTCACTGAGACACAGATGCCAAGATTGGACGCGACATGCAAAAGATGTATTGGGGCAGGAGCAGAAGAAGTAGGGCGAGACTTCAGACCAGGTCGGGCAGAACTGACACCTGGAGAGTGGGGAGAAAGAGCCTCAGACTGCAGCACGGTTCCAGGAAAGGCCCAGCCGTGCCAGTGGGGAGCCCGCTAGCCTACGTCACCCATTGGGGGAGGCCCGCCTGTCTCCAGAACGCACCTGCTTTGTGCCCACACCCTGCTCCAATGCTCGGGCATTGGCTGAGAGCAGCCCGCAAGAAGGATGGGGGCTCAGTGCAGCCAGAGGGGGGACACCGCAAGGGGCAGCAGCTGGGCTATCAGTCAATCCAGCCCCCTGCGGTAGGAGATCTGAGCAGGGCCTGCTCGCGGCCTCCACAATAACCAGACGGCTTTGGAGCCAGAGGTTTCCTGATGCTGCTCCAGCACATCCGAAAGAGACCGTCTAGCACCCCACACCCTCGAACTAAGTCATTAACTGGCTCAGGGGACTTAGAGGGAGAGTGTTTGGCCAACGTCAAGACACAGCCTCTTTCAGTTGTGGGTGGGTGGAAAGTCTGATGGAACCCAGAGCAGATGACGGCTCACTTGGACCAGCCACTGCTGATGTCAGGAAGGGGAAGTTGGAACTATACTTGCAACCATAGGCAAATCCGAAAATACACCAAGGAGAACACTGCCAAGGGCCCTATCTACTCAGAGGAGATGACCTTTGGTGCAGGGCACCAGCCACCATGGAGGGTGGGGGTGCTGGGGTGCTGGGTTCCCACCCAGCTGGGAGGGCCTCGGGATTCTAGGGAAACTGAGCTGTTCAGTGTGGGAAGGGATCTTCTCACACACACAGTCCAACCCTCTCTTTACACAGATGGGGAAATCGGGACCCAGAACGGGGACAAGAATTTCACAAAATCCCATGAGTCACAAGCGGAATGGAAGCTTGAGCCAGGATTCTCTCAGGACTGAGTCCTTCACTGCCAACTCTGCCAGCATTTACCAGGAGGAAGTGGGGGGCAGAGAGGAGACGGATGTCTAGAAAGGAAGATGGGGCTCAGAAAGCAGGCCTGGGCTCAAAGAGAGGAGAGGGGCCCAGAGGAAGAGGCTGAGGTTCTGAGGAGGCTCTGAGAGCTTAGGAAGGGGGTGGAGGGTCAGAGAGGGGGTGTCTCAGAACACAGAGGCCCTGATAGAGGCACGGGGCTCAGAGATGCATGTCCAGGGGGAGGTCCCAGGGGCTGAGTTCTGGCCCTGAGTCCCCACAGGTGTCCCCGGCATCCTGGCAGCACTCTGAGGCAGCAGCCTCTTCCCCCCAGGCAGACCCCACCTTGCAGCCCTGCTCTCCTGGCACCTGTGCTGCCACCTGGGCGGGGGCAGGAGAGGGGAACTGACACCCTCAGGCATTAGTCAGCTCGTGGTGGTTAAAAAAAGAAGCCTCATCGGCACTTGTGAGGAGCGCATCTCCCAGCCTCGAGCACCAGTGGCTGCCCCCTCCCCCTGCACCCAGCAGCTGGGCTCTACCACGGAGTGCAGGTGGGGGAACCAGGCACAGCAAAGGTGGGGCCCAGAAAGCAGGAACCCTGCTCCATGAGGCCTCCCTCCCACCTCTGTGATAAGGGCAAAGATCCCTTGTCGTGTGATGTCATCACTCTCGGCATGTGAGGAGGTTCAGGTCCCTACCCTGCCCAGGGCCATTTACTCCAGGTGCTGTCCCCTGGCGAGCCTGGCGAGCAAGGGCCAGGTCAGGAGAATGGCCAATATGGAGGAGCAAGCTACGAGGGACCCCCAAGGGCACCCCATTCAGCCCCACCTCCCACTTCACAGATACGAAAGCTGAGGCTCCTGGAGGACGGTGATGATGCAAGGTCACGTGACCAGATGCCCAGGTCCCTGTCCTCAGGGCAAGAGTGACCCCAGTAAACTGCACTGGTGCCCAAGGAGCCTGGCACCCAGCAAAAACGTGACGAAGGAGAGTTACATTCATCAGTTCTTGCTCTGTGCCTGATTTCCTTGTAAATGTACCCTCTAAAATTCATGTAATCCTCAGCAAATCTGTGGCAGTTACTATTTTGAATCACATGTTCCACATGAGGCCACAGAGCAGGAAATTGGTAAACCAGAGCTTGAACCCCAGAGGCCAGCTCTCGAGCCCAGGCTGTCCTCCAGACCATTCCACCCCTTTTTAAATAGGCAAAGCAAAATGCAAGTTATAATAATTGTTTACTTGAAGCCACCATTTATTGGCACTTCCAACAATGCATTCATTCATTCATTTATTCACCCATCAAACACTGAGCACCTACTATATGCCACTCATTGTTGTAGATGCTGGTCAAAGAGCATTCGAAAGGAGAGTCAGGATGCCTGTCCTCCTAGGACTCATGGCTCATCCTCACATGAGGGAGGAAATTTTATCTCCACTTTTAGATGAGGTCCAGAGAAGCCATGTGATTTGCCCAAGGTCACACAGCAAGGAGAACCAAAGCCCACATTTGTGTCTGGACCAGGCTAATGCCTTATTCTCTGCTCTTCAGAACCCTTTTCCAGCAATATCCCCAGAAGGAACTGAGCCAGAAATGGCTGCAGTGGCCACTGTCCAGGCCTCAGACCCTTGAAAGCTCCATCCCACACAGCCTTAGCCTCAGTTTCCTCACCTGGTAAATGGGGCTAATGAACCCACCTTCCAGCTGCTGTAAGAATTCCTTCCTCCTCCCTCCCTGCCTTCTTTCCTTCCTAAATCTAGCTTTGACACATCCTGATGTGGTATAGACATTCTCCTCTGGGGGTTATTTTTGCTCCGTTCTGCAGAAAAGGAAAACCCAGGGGACTCATAGAGGCAAAATGATTCTCCCAAGGCAGTGACCCCAACAGAATTCAAGCCCAGGCACGTGTGCTTCAGAGTCGGTACCGGTCAGGGTCTGACTGAGAGATTTGATTAGCATTTAATAAAGGGATTATTTAAAAAGGGATGGGCGGGGTATAGGAAATCACAAAAGATAATGTGGTACTCCAAGGCTGCTACAAGTGCAATTGTTACCACCTCGAGGCCAAAGAGGTAACGGGAAGGAGAAGTTACTATAATCGGGAGACAGAGAGCCCTCCTGAAAGGAGCAGGGGCCTCTGTTTGGAGGCTGGAAGACTAAATGCCCCTCCCTCCATCCCCTGCAAGGGCTCCCCTGGGCCAGACCCTACAGGAAGTCTGAAAGTAAGGAAGGCTGCTGACACAGTCCCTGCAGGTCAGCCTCCCAGGGCAGAGAGCAGTGGGGGAAGGATGGAAAGCAGATCCAGGTGGGAAAATAGAAGCCATCCAGCCCAAGTTCAACGCCGTTTCTTTCTCCATCACTCTGCCTCTGCCCAGTCACGGAAGGTTCCGTTGACTCCGCCGGTGAGATCACTAATCAGAGTGTAATAGTCAGCGTGGCGAGAGCACACCGCAGAAACAAACCACCCCCCAGCTCTCCAGGGCTTCAAACTATTGGCAAATGATGGCCCAAAGGCTGGCCACCTGCTTCTGTAAATAAAGTTTCCTTGGCACCTAGCCACACCCCATTCATTTACGTCTTGCCCGTGGCTGCTTTCCTGCTATGAGCAGAGGTGAGTACTTGGGACAGAAACCCAACATCACACAACCCTAAAATAGTCACTATTTGGCCCTTTAAAAAGTTTCCTGCCACTGGCAACAAAAGATTATTTCTTACTCATGTTACGTGTCCACCTCAAGTTGGCAGGGGCCCTAGCTGGCCGCACCCTCCCATCAAGGACCCCAATCACCCCGGCAGGAGGCTGGAGATGGCAAATTGCTCACAAGCTTGAACCCTGGAAGATGCACAATTGCTTCTGCTCACGAAGCTTTGGCCAAGGCGCATGGCCATGCCTCACTGCCAGGGGGCAGGGACGCACAGTCCCTCTCTACACTCCAGGGAGGAAGAAGCGGGAAGAGAGGATGGACGCACAGGACGCGAACACGGCAAGCGGCAAACGGTGGCGAAACAAAGGAAGGAGAACACCGTGCTTTGCAACAAATCTCAATGACTGCCTACCGTGCACAGGGCTCAGTTAAGCCAGATGGGGTCAAGCCCAGTGTGGACAGAGACTGGTGGGGAGCACAGCAGAGGCACCTCAGCCCCGCTGCCCCCAGCCCTTTATCAGGGCCTCTGTGTCACCAGAGGCAGAGCGTTCTCAGACTCAAGGCTGATGGCCCCGGGGAGCTCAACCACAGCCCTTCCCTGGTTTTAGCCTCAAATGAAAACTCCCAGCGGCTCCCCTCTCCCCAACAAGGGACCCAAGAGGCTTTGCCTCAGAGGTTGGCTTTAAGACCAGCCGCCTTCCAGCCGTGTGGACTTGAAGCAGCTCTGCTGCTCTGAGCCTCATCTGTGACAGTCGCCTC
>PVKY010008496.1:0-14026 GCA_004027775.1 Bradypus variegatus
TGGAGGCTTTTAGCAGGGTGTGACACGTCCAATTTCTATTTTGCAAAGAGAGGCCCTCCTCCTGGGGCTCTCAAGTCACCTCTCATTGGAAATTTCCTCCTGGAAGATTGTTACTGCTTACTGAGGGAAGACAACGGACAGTTCTGTTAGGATGAGAATGTTGTAAGAAGGGACTGGGACTGAAGATGGCAGGGAGGGAGGGATGAGGATGGAGGTGGGGGAAAGGTTGTCCTGGGGTGTCTCTGAGCTGCAGAGGAGAGGTAAAGAAGAGAGGGGAGAGGATGGTCAGCAGAAGCCAAGAAGAAGGGGGGTGGATAAGTGAAAGAAGGTGGTCAGGGACACCACTGGGGGAGCCAACCCCTGGATCATGGGTCTCCTCTTTAGCCTGGAGGCAGCTTGGGTCCCAATTGCCTTACCTGCTGAAGGATGAGACAGAATTCCCCCCGGTGGGTACAAGTGGAGGGGATCTGCTAGTTTTTTTCCCTGACACTGTTTTGGGAAGGCCCATTTGCTTGTCTGGGTCTCCTCTCCAGATTTTAAGCCCCTTGAGGACAGGGTCTATGTCTTTCTTGAGATCCTATCTCCCAGTGCCTGATATAGTTAATATTTGTTGAATGAATGATGTACAAACAAATGAATGAATACCATATTGCAGTGTGACTTGGAAGGCAGGAGAATACAGACTGATGGGACCCAGGTCTGAAGATCCGAGCCTTGATCTATGTTTTTACTAGATTCTCCCAGGACCACTCCATACTGGGGCAATCCAAAGCTCAGAAAGGTTTAGCAAGCTGGTCAGAGCCATGCAGCAAGTGAGCCAAGGCTAGAGCCTGGAAGGCCAATTCCCAGGGTTTGAAAATGAAAATGAGGGCCTTTCCCTATCAGAACGATTTTGGGAAATGCCCAGAGTCCCACTGGGTGGAGATGGGGGAAGGAAGAAACAGGTTTTTGCGTGTTAGGGTGAAACCAGGGACTCAGGCCAGACTATTTCACAAATGCTTCTCACCCTGCCTCCTGGGGCTGTGGACCCCTATGGCTGGGCAGGCTGCAGCCTGTGCAAAGGGAGCAGCAGAGAGGTCTCTGCCCCCAGCAATCCCTGTCCCAGCTCAGCATGCCCCTGTTGCTGCCCCTGACCCTTGGGCCTCTACCCTGGGGCTCAGTGGGGAGGAAAAGCTGGGGTTTTCTATGGTTTGGGAATGAGGGCTCTTGGGAGCTGTTTGGCTTCTGCTGTACTGTCAGGGGAAGAGCCACCAAGACTCCCTCTCTGATCTCCATTAAATGACAGGGGAACTGCAAAGCTGGTAGGATCTTGAAATCTGCCCAATCTCTCATTTTATAGAGTGGGAAAATGAGTTAGATGAGGAGCAACTGGCCCAAAGTCACAAGTTCAAACCCAGGTAGCCCAGTTCCAAGTCACTGACTCTTCTGTTGAGACACAGCCCAAGGAACTTGCCGTCTTCTAAGCTAATAGACAGCAATGCTAGGCCAAAAATTGTGATCAATAAAAATACTTGACTTAGGAATACTGTCCCTCTCCTCCCCCACAACCCAGGCATCCCTCCAAGTTGTTTTTCTTTTGCAGCATTTGGCATCTTTTCCCTTACTGGAGGTGGAACATGTGTACAGCTTTCTTTAGGACAGGTTATGTGATGTTCTGGTTAAGAAGGCAGTGCTGCAGCTGATTCCCTGGGTTCAAGTATCTCTTACGCCACTTCCTAGTTCTGTGGCCTTCGGCAAACTACAGAACCACTCTGTATATCATTTTTCTCATCTGTAAAATTGGGGAACTAGAAGTTCAGAGGGTCAATGTGAGATTGAAGAGAGCTGAGCCCTTTAGAACACTGCTTGGCAAACAGTAAGTGCTCGTCGGTGTTTGTTATTATTGTCTAGGAAGGAGACTTAGGCCTGGAAAGGGATTTATTCTGCCCAGGATCCGCCCCAGCACAATGCCTTGGACCCAGAGCGTAGCACAACAGATCTTGAAGCACTGCCTGCGTGGGGACCCTCTCTTGGTAGCCTCATCCACTCAAGCTCATTCTTGCCAATCACCCAGGACCCAGTCTCTGCCTTCTCCAGCAGACGGAGCAGTGCAGGCCTGCGGTCTGTGCTAACTTCTACTTGCTACACAGCCTCCTTAGGCAAAGCTTTCTTAATTTCCCCAACTGTTTTCTCATTTGTAAAAATATGAATACTAAAACCCACCTGTCGGGTCACGGGAAGGATTGCGTGCGTGCCAACCTGCCCCTCCCTCTCACCCTCACTCATCCCACCACGAGGCGAGGTGGGTTTGCAAGCAGAAGGCCATGTTCTTTTATTCCTGGCCCCCTTAGCTCTAACACTGAAACCCTGGACAAGTGTGAAGACGCTCTGGAGAGCTCCGTTCCTGGCTGCCTGAGTCAGGGCTCACCAGGGCCTGGAGTGAGCCCTGTCACCTCGGGTGACTCTCAGCCCCACAAGTCCTCTGCCAGGTCAACTGACCTGAGTCCTAGGGTGAAACAAACACCCGAGGAGAGGAAGGCCTGCAGCCCGAGGGCTAAGCAGAGGCCCCCCATAGAGACGGCTGGGGGTGGGTTTCCCATTCCATACCTGTCCCCATCTTTGGACTCGTAGTTGACCTCTGGGGCACATGGCTGCTTGTCAACTCACTTACTCATTGGCATAATGAGAGGAGAAAGTTTAATGCAAGTTTAGAGTGATGGGTTTGTGTCCTGAAAGTTATCACATAGGGAGGATTCTTTCAGAGAAGCATTTTGCACGCAGCACCTAGGAGCTTTGGCATCCCCACCCCTGGAAGGCAGAGCTGGGCAGTAAGAACTGGAGAGGCTACAGGCAACAGGAAGTCATCTGCCAACCCCTCCCTAATCCCATCAGGGAATTTGGAAACAAGGTTGGAAACTGCTGCTAATCACATCAGAGTCAGGATTTGACCCTGGGCAGCTTGTTTGATCTCACTGCATCCCAATTTCCTTCTAGTAAAGTTGAGAGGACACCAGAGTGACCTGTCATTGTTGAGACTGACTGATGTGACCCAAACTTAGCAGGGAACTGGTTTCATTCAACAACAAACCACTAAGGCCTGCTCTGTGCCAGAGTACATTCGTAAATAAGACCAACATGGTCCCTGCCCTTGTGGATCTTTCAGGGCAGGAGGGACAACAGATCCTTAACAAGAGGACTGAACTCCAGCAAGAAACTGCAGGGCTGGAACCCCAGCTTTCCTATTACCAGCTGGGCCACCCTGGGCAAGCTCTGATTTCCCAGCAGTAAAACGATGCTAACTGCACCCACTCCACAGGATTATGAGAATCACATGAGATGATACCAGCAAATACATTTCCAGCACCTTAATATGCAGGAAGTTACGCAGTAACAGGTGCAGCAAAAGGAGCTGTGGGCCTGGGGACAGGCAGAGTGGCCTGTGCCAGCAGGCTGGGAAAGGCCTCCTTGAAGAAGATGCTGCTGAAGCTGAAGGATGAGTGAGCCCAGCTTATGGGGCAGGGGTGGGGAAGGAAGCGTGTTCCTGAAGAAGGCAAGTCCCCAAGCCGAGAAAGAGCAGGAAAAGCAGGAAGAAGTGAAGGGCCGTGAGACAAAGGGCGAGCCAGCGGAAGGAGCTGGGACATTGGCAGTTACTGTCAAGGGTTTGAAGGCAGGGAGTGGCATGGTCACGTTTGCAGTCTTGAAAGTGTTCATTCCCCTTTGCACATGTGGAACCGCAGCATACGTTTGCCTTATTAGTGGACCCCCAGCCCCTATCAGAGAGATTAGGGTAATTTCTCGCTGACTTCTAGCCCCTGCCCCAACTCCAGTGTCATCTTCCCCTCCTCCCCTCTGATTTCCAGTCTCACCAGCTTTCAGATCCTCCCTCTGGGCCCCTGCATGTGCTGGCCCTCACTGTGTGTGCCGGGGTTGGGGTTAGGGAGGCGGTGATAAGATTAAGAAGGACTGAAGTTAGACCCAGGCCTGGGGCACCTACATTCTCTCCCTCCATTCACACCCTCTTTGGGACGGGAGGAAGTCAGCAGGCCCCGGTTTGAACTCTTGGGCAATTAATTTCTCCTGAGCTTGGTGAACATTCAGCCGTAAGTGCAGCACCCAGCACAGTGCCTGGTTCATAGTATGTTCTCGGTAAGTGTGTGTCATCTCTTTCGTTCCTAAACATATAATCTTCTCCTGTTCTCCTCATCCATAGGCTAAAAGGAAGGGTAGGGGCTAGGAACAGACTCAAGAAGCAGAGAAGCAGTTTTTTCACTTACAATATCACTCGCAAATTGCCCCCCCCGCCCCCGCCCCAATCCCTGTGTTTGCGGGTAGGGGAGTGGGAGATCCCTTTGCCGGCTCTCTCCTGTAACCTGTAACCTGGGGAAGTGACCACAGGGCCTGGACGCGGCGGGCGCCGTGACTCCGCCTGAAGGGCCGAGGGCACCTAGCCACGCGCTCATGGGGGAGGCCCTGCTATTCCCGGGCTAGGTCAACCGTCCCTACCACAGGGTTTAGGATCCAAGAATTCTTCCAAGGGCTGGAAGTGGGGGTGCATTTCTACAAATCTGAGGAATCACAGCCCTGGAGGCGCGGGTGGAGCAAGTCCACAGCCTTGGCGCTTTTAAGCGTGTGGGCGGGGGTTTACGTGTATGCACATTGCCGCCCTGATGAGGTGCCCCGGCTCACGCGCCCGGGAGGGGATGCGCTCCATCTTCACCCTCCTACTGCTTCCCGCTGCGCCCAATCGCACTTTCGCTGGCGCTCCGGGAGCCTCCGGGACCGACGGAAAGCTCCGGGACAGCCAGGAGGCGTGGCCCGCAGGCGGCCCGCCCCTTTGATGTGCGCCGGCGCCGCTGTGATTGGACAGTCGTTTGTGACGTGCGGGGACTGCGGTGCGCCCGGGTGCTGCAGCAGCCGCAGCACTGGCCGCGGCGCCGGCTCCGGCTCCCGGGCATTTAAAGGGGACGCGGCGGCGGCGGCCCGGAGGATGGGGGGCAGGTGGAGGGGCTGGTCAAGACGCGCATCATCCACGGCCCCTTGGGATTGGAGGGACTCGCAAGCCGGTGCCCAGAAACCCGGGGGTGGATAAGACCCCGCGTCCCCTCCAGTCCCCATAAGCTCCCCTTGCTCCATCCTGAGCCCAAATATCTCAGCTAGCTCCTCACCCCCAGCCCCCACTCCTTACGCTCCAAACTCAGCCGGGACAGACTGCTGCCGCCGCCGCCGCTTCCCACGTGAGTCCTGGACTCCGGGAGGTAGGGGGAGGGCTGCGGTCTCCCAGTGTGGGGTGGGGGCTGTGTGTGTGGAGTTTGGGACGCGCCTTCACGCGCGTGTTAGAGGGGCAGTCCTGGAACGGACGAGTGAATCCCCTTCTCTCCTACCCCAGGAACGTGGTGCCCGGGTGTCTCTCCGTCCCCGAGTCGGGCAAAGCGAAATCTCCTTCCTGGCTCTAAGGAATCGGTGCCCCCTTGCTCCCTGCCACCCAGAATCCCCTCTTCTTCCCGAGCTGCGCACCCCCTCCCCCCGCATTGTAGCGAAGCACCTGCCAGCTGGGGGGGGGGGTGCCAGAGTGCCAGCTTTCCAGCCACCTCTAAAAATATCTCTCCCCCTACCCCAACCGCAGCTGCCACCTCCCTGCCCCTGCCTGGGGAGGCTCTTCTCTCAGCTTGTCCCGCGCTGGCAGGCAGAACCCAGAGGTGACTCCCAGTCCCAGCTTCCTCACTGGCACCGGGGCTCCAGGTCATCAACATTTGCTAGCTGGTCTGGGCAGGGAGCACACCAGCCCAGAGGGTCTCTAGGGCAATAAGGAAAACGCTGGCTGCAATTTTCCCAAGAAGAACCAGAGAGCGCAGGGTTCTCATTCTGATTCAGACGCTCTGTGGCCCCCACAACGTTAGCTTGACCTCTCTGGACCGCAGCTTTTCCAATCTGTTCTTGGGGATTGGTGAGCAAGGAAAAGGCCATGATGACGTTGGGGTGTTGTCTGGAGGAGGGAGGGAATTCCAGCTCAGTCGTTGGATCTGATTTCTAGTGACATGGAAGGAAAGTTGGTCTGGGGCAAAGGGCTTGGTACTGTGATTTTTCTGGGGTCCTCTCCCCCCATCCCCATCCTGTACATTTCCTTTGGGTTCCATTCACCCAATGAGAAGATTTCAAACATAGGGCCCATGCCAAAGAAGGACCTGTTTCCTTCCTTCATCCCCAAGAGACCCTCCCACATCATTCCCACAGATTTAATCTAAGCGTATTTGTATAAAAGCCGGGCAGAAACAGGGAGGAATCTGTGATGGGTGTGGGATCAGGAAGGCAGGCAATGCTTCTTGCCACCTCCCAGAAACCCTTCTCTCTCTGCTCTAGCCTGCAGGGGAAGCTCAGAGATCCTGCTCCCCTTTAAGAGACTCTTTTTGGTGACCACAAGAGGATTCAATCACTCAGGACAAAGCCGCCAGAGGTGAGTAATCTTTTGGAACATCAAAGGAGCCAGCTTCCAACTGGGGACCAAGAAGGAATGCCTGGGGTCCCCCTGACTACAGCAGGGGTTGGCGTGTCACAGTATGGCCTTCTCCATTTCCAGGGGAAGAGTCCCAGAATGCCTGGCTTTCTGCTTTGGAGACTAAAATAAACAAGGGCAAAATAACAAGACCCTTCTCTATGGGATTCAAGTTAGTCTCTGGATGGCTACTGGAAGCCACTTTGTATCTTTGCATCTGTCCCTCACTTCTCTCCATGCCCTACACATGTCTGTCCACATTTGCTTTTACAGTGGGTGTGGCATTTCTTGACCTTTCTCCCCCGACTTGCCTAGCCCAGCTGGACATGTAATATCAGCCAGGTTCCTGGAAGGCTGGGACTCTCTCCAGATAGGGCCTTGTCCTACACATGCCATCCTCTTCTTTCCATGCTCCCTCTCCTTCTCTCCCATCTTCTCCTTGACCTGTGTCTCCTCTCCCACCCCTACCCCTCCTCTTTACCCACTACCTCATTCAGCTTTGGCTTCCTCTCCCAATTCCTGGATCAAAAGTTTTTAGGAAAAAAGCTGAGAACCATATCCCATCCCTACCCAACAAGCTTAATGTATTTGTGGTCAGGGAGTTGTAGGGATAGGGTACCCCAAGATGGAAGGTGGTAGAGCCCATCCCTCCAACTTGTGCCCTGCTCCTGGGATATCCCAGTCACTGTCCTGGGGTCCACAGCTTTTCGCTGCTGCCCTGGGCGCTAGAATGCTCTGGGGAGGAGTGTCACCTTGACAAAGTCAAAGGGGTTGCTATGTCACCCACTATCACCACCAGAGGGCAGCAGCCAGCCAGACCTTTGCTCCTTTCAGGGTCTATTAACCGGCTCTCAGTATCTTTCCAGTTCTCTCCCAGCTTCCTCCTGGTCTCTCGTTTAACTCTGGGGGTGGAGGTGGAAGGGTGGGGAAGCAGGGAGACACTGGAAGCTGCAGATGGTATCTTTTGCATTGGTTAAAGCCCTGAGAAGCCAAACCCCACCCCGAAAAACACACAGCAAAATCCAGCAGAGATGTCAACCTGACTCGCCTGTCTGACTGATGGATCCCTGAAAGCAGCAGGGGGGCCAGGCCCAGATCACCTGTGGGAGCCAGGGGTCCCGGCCCCCCAGCTGTGGCTCAGTAAGCCCCAGTCATCTGCCCCTTCCCTGTGAAAGGCAGAGGGAAGACAAGCTGTGGCTGGGTGTTCCGGAACCCAGCTCTGCCTCATGTAAACAGCATGGCCTTGGACAAGTTACTTAACCTCTATGAGCTTTCTCATCTGCTCAGTTCATGGGATAGTGCTAAGCAGTGAGAGTATCAGCAAAGGTGATCTGTGAACTGTAGTGTGCCTTACTCATGTAAGCAGCAATCATACCAGAGAAAAAAGCACTGATCTCAGACTCTGGGATGTGGTTTTGGGATCTGTTTCTGCAACTTACAGTGAGTGACCTCTGGGCAAATTAGTTAACTTCTCTGGGTCTCCAGTAACATCATCTGTAACATCTCCAGCATTGTAGGGGGTTGTTAAGACGACACCTCGCAAAGTGCCTTGTGGTCTCTTAAGTGCTGTGTCTATTCGAGGGGCCGTTTTGACTGAGACCCTGGGAGTGGTTTCTGGGGCACAGTAGAGGGATAGGGCTAGGTGGGCATTGGTACAACCAATGTCATCTGACTGAGTGGCCTCAAACAGACTTTGTGTGGTTGTCAGGAGATCTGGACGACGGCTAGAGGCTGACAAAAGTTTCTACAGGTGATGCCCAAGGTGATATGCTGACAATGAGTGGCTGTTTTCCAGTTGCTGGCCTCCGATGCCTGTCTAGGGTAAGTGGGACCCTCCGGGGTTCTCTCAGCCCCCATGTTTCCACCATGAGGTGGAGTGGGAGGAGGACTATCCAGCTGCTTTTAGGGTTGCTCCACCTCTACTGGGGCTCCATTAATCCCTAGAAGCTTCCATGGCAGGCATAGGATCCTGAAGCTTTACATCCTCAAGTCCAGGGATAGTGGGCCACTGAGACTGCTAGCTGGCTGTCAGTGAGACCAGAGGGTGACTCTAAGGATGAGTTTGGAAGGACAGTTCTATCAGGGAGGCAGATAGCCAGGTTCAAATGCCAGTGCTGGAAATTATGAGCCTGGGCTTCTGTTTCACAAGATGTGCCAGGCCATAAACATCCCAGGAATGTTAGAGAGGGGGTTAGGAAGAAACCAGAAAGGAATGGTTCTGTCTTGATTAATTGGGGTGCAAGACCAGGAGAGAGAGAGAGAGGCAGTGTGGTAGATATTCTGAAGCTGTACCTGATCTGCTCACTCTGCTTCTTGTCATATACAGCTGTTGGCAGCCAAAGATGGCAGGGACAGGCTGCTAAGGGCTCCTGCCATCTCCATTTGCTCACCTTCTTCGTGTCCTTATGCTTACCCTTGTTGTCCCCCATCTTTTCCCATGACCCTCATCTACATGGCTCTGGCTGAGTTCTCCACTTCCCGGGGCTCCCCAGCCCCAATCTCTTTCTTTCCAGCTTTATGCTCCCCTGGCAAGACCCCCACCTATCCCTCCCCACCTTCCACTGCCTCCTCCCCACCTGCCCATCTCCCCATCATCTGCTCCCTCCTCCCCTGCCTGTTCAGCCACTGCTGCTCTCTCTCCTCTCCCTTCCCTGTCTCCCAGGTGTGCTGTGGACTAGTGCGGGAGGTTCCCACCTCCTCAAGCCCCACTGCTTCTGCTGCCTGCTTGCTTCGGACCCTAGCAGAAACCCCACCTGCTGATACGTCCCTCCGGGGAAATTGGCAAGTGATTAGTAATGAGTTGTCAGCACAGGGCCCTAAACTCTCCCCAGAGAAGCTGTGTCCCATCCCTGGACCCCTGCCCAGCACCACCTGGCTGGAAGCAGCTCTCAGAAAGCCTTCCTGAGTCTTGTGTGGTCAGTCCACCTACCTGGTTATTTTAAGGGCTAAAATCCAGTGGGCTGCCCTGTGCAGAGGCCCAGGCACCTAACTCTGCAGGCCTGGCTCTTAGTTCCCATTGCCAGTGCCCTGGATGATGCCAAGGTAGTCTTCCCTGGAGCCTGGCTCCTTATTGCCCACCACAGTCCCACAAACCATCCACTCCTCAGGGCCTGAAAAGGGACTAAGAACCTGCTCGGGCTGGGTGGTTGGGTGCCCTCCAACCTCCCTTATCCACACCAAAAACAGGAGGCCTCTGGCACTCTCCAGAGGGCTGATTCCTTGGAAGCTGCTCCTCCCTTCTTTTAAGCTGACCCTTGTGAATCCCAAATTGCGGCTTGGGATGAGAGGCCTGCAGGAGCAGCTCCCAATGAAACCCTTCTGGGTTCACGTGTAGGACAGTCCCCTGATCATAAACCCAGGGCAGTTGACTAAGAGGTGCCAAGGGGGTGGGCAGAGAAGGCTGGGGGCTCGGGAGGGGGAGGCGCGTCGTGTACTCCCCCCAGTTTAATCGGCCTTGGGTCTTCCTCAGGTCTTGGATGTGCCAGCGCCTCTGGCCGTGGTCCGCTAACCAGCCTCTTCCTGGCCGGCTCCCGCCGCGCCGCTTCTCGCTTGTCCCCTCTTCTTCCTGCTCTTACCCCTTCTGCTCCCAGGACGGCGGGATGGCCGCGCAGGGCGCGCCGCGCTTCCTCCTGACCTTCGACTTCGACGAGACTATCGTGGACGAAAACAGCGACGACTCGATCGTGCGCGCCGTGCCGGGCCAGCGGCTGCCGGAGAGTCTGCGTGCCACCTACCGCGAGGGCTTCTACAACGAATACATGCAGAGGGTCTTCCAGTACCTGGGCGAGCAGGGCGTGCGGCCACGGGACCTGCGCGCCATCTACGAGGCCATCCCTCTGTCGCCGGGTATGGGCGACTTGCTGCAGTTCCTGGCCAAGCAGGGCTCCTGCTTCGAGGTTATTCTCATCTCGGATGCCAACACATTCGGCGTGGAGAGCGCGCTGCGCGCCGCGGGCCACCACGGCCTTTTCCATCGCATCTTCAGCAATCCGTCCGGCCCCGACGCGCGAGGGCTGCTGACGCTGCGGCCCTTCCACACGCACAGCTGCCCGCGCTGTCCCGCCAACATGTGCAAGCACAAGGTGCTTAGCGACTACCTGCGCGAGCGAGCCCACGAAGGCGTGAACTTCGAGCGCCTCTTCTACGTGGGAGATGGTGCCAACGACTTCTGCCCCATGGGACTGCTGGCGGCCGGCGACGTGGCCTTCCCGCGCCGCGGCTACCCCATGCATCGCCTCATCCAGGAAGCGCAGAAGGCCGAGCCCGGCTCCTTCCGCGCCAGCGTGGTGCCCTGGGAAACTGCCGCCGACGTGCGCCTCCATCTGCAACAGGTGTTGAAGACGGGCTGAGGACCGCGGCCTGCAGGGGGCGCCCGGGGCGAGCCGCTGAAAGGGGAGCGCGTGTAGGGATCGCGAAAGACAGCCTAGTTTTATTACTCCCTTTTCCCTTTCGTTTTGGTATGTTCCTCCCGACCGCTTTCTGGAATTCCGGGCTCGTCCACTTGGGGGGACGGGGGAGGGGTTTCTGAGTCCTCCTATCTATGCAGTTAACCCAGCTGGGCTGCCTCCCCCAGTTCGCTACAAGCCGTTACATTCTGGAGTCTGGCCCAACCGAGGATGGTGCGAATACCTTGGAAGGCAGCAGCGTTTCCAAAAACCATATCCTCCGTGCCGGGAGGAAGGGGTTCCCTGGCAGAGGAGAGAAGGAACACCTCCCAGTGCTTTCACTGCTGCCGCCGGCCACCTAGCCTCCCCTCCCCTGTCTTCCGTCTAGGGGACCCAGGGTCCCGAAATCCTCAAGGTGCCCATCCACCCCATGGCCCGGCCGGCCTCTCCGCGGGGAGAGAGAACGCTCTCCGCCTACCTCCACAGGCCCGCTCGATCTTGCTTCACCTACCGCGACCCTATACCTCCTGTCCACGCTACACCCGTCTCTCCTTGCCTCCCTTCTCCTCCCCGCCCCTCCAGCACCTCCAAAGGGAAAAAAAGCTCGAGGAAACGGTCGCCTCTTGGTGGTGGAACGAGGTAGCGCACCGTCCAGCTCCGGGCCGACCAGCCGGGACCTCGCAGCGTGCGATGGTGTCTCCACCACCCAGCCTCGTCTATGCAGCAAGAAACCAGAACTTAACCAAAGTCGCCTCCGCGGACGGGGCCCTCGGCGCCCTCGGCCCTCCGCGCCCTCTCCTCTCGTTCGGAACAGAAAGCCATGATGTTTTTAAGTAGAGCCAGCGAAACCCAAGCTCCTGCGCCCTCTGTGGTGTTTGGAGCTATAAAGGAGGTGAAGGGGCAAGAGGTGACATTTCTTGAGTGCCTACGTCTGAGGGGTGAGGGAGAGGTGGTTTCTGCTCTCAGAGAGCCCGACTTAGATGAAGAAGGTGGTTCCCACTCTTGGGGGAGTGTCCAACTTGAGGAACCAAGACTGAACACACAACACACACAACCAAGCCACAAGGCCAGAGAACAAGGTGCTCTGAATCACTGCAGAGGGGCATCTGGGGTTGGGGATGGGGGGCATTTCCTAACCAAGGAGGAGGTGGGGGATGTACTAGGGCTAGGGACACACTGAGGGGGCTTCAGTGATTAGCAGGAGCTTTAGAACTGGGATGCCTTTAAATCATCTCCCCTCCCTCCCCTGCCCCACCCCACCCCCACCCCCAGCCCTGCAGGGCAACCATCAGGAAGTCACTAGGGTTTTATTCAAAGTTGGCACTTGCTGCTGGTGACCCTGCCCTGCCTTGAGTAGGGGTCCCCTGCAGACAAGAGAACCAGTTCTTGCCTGTTAGCAGCAGGCCTCTGGGTACCTCCTCTTTCTGCCCAGGACCCCTTTCCTCCCTGCCAGTGGTGCACAAGCCTAGTCCAGCTGTGGTGGTGGAGCTGGCTTTGGCCTGGAGCTCAAGATGCTTTCTCAGAGCAGAGCCTAGATGGAAGGCTGGGGGAGTCCAGGGTGGTCAGCAGCTTGGCTGCACATAGTTCCCAGGGAAGAATCCAGTCCCTTCTGCGCTGACGCCCTCACACCAGCCATCGGAGTAGCGGCGGGTGATGCAGATGACAGTGCCCTCGGAGAAGGAGAGCTCGTTGTCCTTCCGGCGGGTATACGGGTACAGTGTCACAGCTGCAGGCCAGGAGAAGGTGCTGTGAGATGCACATCCCACCCCTTCCTCATGGAAGTGCAGGGGCATGAGTGCTGGATTCTAGGAAACATCTGGGGGAGAAGGCTGGAGGGAGGGGTAGGAGGGGCCTTTTCCCAAGTCCTTATGATCCCTCCCCAGCTCGTTTAGTATCTAATACCAAGCCAGCTGTCCTGCCTCCTCCTAGTGTGGTTCTGACATGACTCCTGGGTGAGTATTTGGTCAGTTCATCAGAAAATGGAGGTGTGTGTGTATGTGTGTGTGTGTGCGCGCAGATAATAGGCTCACATCTTTGCAGAGGGTGGGGGTGGGGGGATGTCTCTGGAGTAGTAGAGTGCAGTCAGTGACCTTTAGCCCCAGATGTCAGGTACCTTTCTCCAGGTATGTAGCAGGGACCCAGCTGGGCTCATCAGGGCCAAAGCCTGGGGGTGGTGGAGGCGGCAGCCCCAATTCATCTACATCCAGGGGTGGAGGTGGGGGCAGGTCCAGGGGCAGGGGCAGCTCTGGGACTGGTAGGGAAAGCAAAAAGCCTGCAAGTGTGGCACAGGGAACACTCTCTGCTGACCCCAGAAATCTTCACTGCCCAAAAGCAGGGCCCCAGGATCTGCCCATTTTTATACAAACTTCCTCCAGCCCTTGCCCATCCCAGTCCTTTCACAATGCCTGTAGGCACATAATAGGTGTTCAGCAAACACTGAAAGACCGAACAGTGTGGGTAATCACGTTTAAATAAGAAAATGGATGTGAAGCTTCTAACAGGGTCTGGTATAGAGCAGGCGCCAACAGTCACTTCCTCGGCTTCCTTTCTCTGCCCTTATTCCCCACATTGAGCCCGGAGGGCCGAGTTAGATCCAGGAGGGGTGGGGTGGAGAGGAGTATCAAGAGGCGAAAAGGCCACGCCATAGTGGAGGAAGAAGGAGGCGGAATTCCTTACCCGGTTGGGACAGCTCCTCCGGAGGAGGGGGCAGCAGGAACACTTCGGTGGCCAGTGGTGGGAGCGGGACCGTGGAGTCGGGAAGAGGTGGGGGTGGGAGGGCCTCCTGCCCTTTGGGGGTGGAGACCCCGCCGACACCTTCCGCGCTGCTGAAGATCAGAGGAAGCGGGGCTGGGTTAGACTGGGGGGCGCCTTCTCTAACCCTGCATCCCCCAATTGGTTCCGCCCCTTCAACCGTAATCCCTCCCCTCGACTCCGGAGCTCCAGCTCCGCCCCTGCGATCCCGAGCCCTCTCAACCCCAGTAGTCACCATGACAACAGGCAGGTGGCCCCTCTCAAACATCACCCCCCTCCGCACCCACCCACCCACTTAGACTGGTTAGGGCTCACCCCGCCGAGGTCAGGGAGGAGGCGGAGGAAGCGGCGGAGAGTTTGCCGTCGGGCACCACTGGGAGATGCACGGGCTCGGGGATCCGGGGCGGTCTCCTGGAGGGGG
>PVKY010008497.1:0-14011 GCA_004027775.1 Bradypus variegatus
GAGGCAGCCGCCGCACCGTGTTGTCAGGGTAAAACTAGCTGTTTGACAGCCCTCATCCATGAGTGTTGCTGTTTGGACCGGTTCCCTCCCCAAAGTGTGCCGGAGAATGCTACAAAATGCACACAGCAGTCCTGGTACATGAGCTCCCCTGTGCTTTCTTTTCAGAGCCAAGAATGTGCCACATAAAACGAAACAGCTTTTAAAATAGGCATTTAAAAAACCTTACATGCGCTGTGCCTGGTTACCCACTCAAAGGCAGAAGAGCTGTCAGTAGTTTTAATCTGGGTCTTGCCAAGCCTTGAGAATTAATGCTACAGTTGTTAACCTCCTGTAACGACATCTTCAGAGGATGGTAACTTTTAAGTCAGAGAGTTCTTGGCACTCCCCAACGGAGCAATGCTCAAATATTATATATGCAGGCTGCCTTTGGTGAACTGGTGTGACTACCCCCAAAGAAAGAAGGTGTCTTTGGAGAGGAAGCAGTGTGTAGAAAACACGTGGGCTGGCTCCAACTCTTTTGCTAACGAGCTCTGTTCCTTTGGCCCACTTCGGGGAAAATATCTGGCCTCAGTCTCCTCTTTTGGAAATGCAGGTAAGGTAACACTGAAGCTCCTTAAAGTCTTCTAGTCTGTACACTTGATGGTTCTGGCCCTCCGCTGGCAGGACCTGCTCCCCTCACAGTCTCCTGGTTGAGCAGTCCATGCAAGTAACACAGATTTAGGAAGCTACTTCCATCTACATGAGCAGACACAACAACTATCGGCAATGGGAAAATGCATCTCGCACAGCCCCAGGAATGCCTTCCCTCGAGGCAGGTAGGATTTATGGAGCCAGAAGTTCCTTCTGGTTGAGAAAAGTCCTTGCTTTGGATGCTGGCTTACCCAGAGAGAAATGCACAGCCTTTCTTCCCACGATGTTTGCCTTGGCTGAATATCTTACATGAGACTGAAATAGCAGTATTTGGATTTCTACAGTAATGACTTATCTCTTCCTCCTTTCCTCCTCTTCTAACACCCCTTTCTTTTTAAAGATATGAACAATTAAACACAGGAGATTGAAACTTTTCTCACCTTTGTCCTTTGTGATTGTTCCACTGAACTACTTCAATTCAAAACTAGTTCTTTAAAAGAAATGTAGTAATTCATTTGGCTTGGCCTGCATAGTATTGGAGGAAATTACTTGTCTTTTTTTCTATGAGATTTTTTCCATTAAACTTTCCATTAGATGTAAATGGTCAGAGAGAAGTGAAGCCACTGAATACTATACCTTAGAGTGCAATGGAGAGCTATTTTTTTCTGCACCCTTCAGCATGGGGGTTATCATAAAACATGTGACATTATCTTGCCATCAAATAAGAAATGAGCCACTATTGTTACAAAATTGAACAATTCAGGATTCAGAGTGTGGAGGGGCTAGTTACTCATGGAATAGTTGTTTTTGCAAAAGGGCCCCCTGTGCCCATGACGAAGTTCTTAAACTGAGGATAAAACCAGGAAATGTGCCATTTACTATGGGCAGGACACCCACATGAAGCCGATATGTTGTATAATCAAAACCTGAAGTATAAATTCATCCATTTACTTAGTATTTATTGAGCACCTACTATGCACCATGGAGGTTTTGATTGGGTTAGCAATACACCACCTTGACAACCCTGAGAACATTCATTGATTAATATGACAAGCAAGAATTACAATACTTTATCTGTCTCCCTGGAAATATGGAGTAGTGGCCACCTTCAGAATAATCCCACTCTTGTCTCTGTGGCAACAGCCCTGTGGGTGGGTGGTTTGTCCCCTGTGCCCCACTCAGAGGCTATTTACCTCCTCCCTTTGGTCCATCCTGCACTATGACAAGATGTGTGTACATCTCTTCTAACCATTAGTTTCCAGCTAGCACCAGGGAGGAAGCAAGAAGGCAGAAGATCATGACACAGGGCAAACCGGAAACTATAATGAGGGGTAGAAAGGCTGGAGTGAATGCAGGAACACTGAGAGACAGATTTCCACTGAAGTAACTGTTTGATGAGAGGGAATGGGAGAATATCCAGTAGAGAGGGAAGGGGAGTAGTCAGAAGGTAGGAAAGAGAACACTAGACTATTTGGAAGGTGGGAAAGGGATGTGTGTTTACAATGATTGCTTCCAATATACACAAATATTATTTCCACAGCACATAAGAGTAGCCAGTGAAACAATATCTAATGGAGTGGAATCATCTTCCACAGTTCTGCAATACCTTAATTTACATTCTGTTAGTGTAATGTACCTTTCATTCAATACATCCTCAGTTATGCTGCATGAACAAACCACGTGGAAATCTCCAGGACTTAAAATGGCAGAATTTAATCATTATGAAGACTGTGTGTCCACTATGCCTCAACAATGGCTCCGTTTGGAAATATGCACACATCTGGGGACACAGGTGTGAGGGGAGGGATGGAGGAGGCCCTTCCACTCCTACTTCCACTTTCACAAGAGGAAAGAGTTGCAGACTATGGCTGGAAGGCCAGTTATCCCAGAAGTCTGTCTTAAGTTATTTGTAAATGAAACATCACAACTCAGAATGACATCCAACATCACATTGGATCTGTCGTAGAGGAAGATAGGTTATCAACTTCTCTGAATTCTATATGGTGGGACGACCTTAGGAAAAATAAAAACAGTATTTATTTTGCTAATCATGAAAAATCCTTCATATTAAGACTGCAGATTAGTCATTTACACCCTTCTAAAATGAGTTATTTTTATGTTCTGTGTTAAACATATCCACTAAGTATTCTATACTTACTCAGAGAACTCAAAATGAATGAGAACTTCACGGGGCTCATCTATTTCTTCTTTGCTGCAGTTAGAAGCATTTTGCAAATGCAATTAAGACTACAAGAAACAGGTGATCTCTTCAAAGAAGTGCTAAAACTATGTTCCTCCAGGAAATGTAGGAATCCCCTAATTACAAAGGAATTCTGCATTGCTTCTGCTATTTTTCTTATTTTTGGACTTGGAGGAATTCATAATGACTTGCTAGTCAATTGATTATTTGAATGGTCAGAAAATAAACCCTACGGAAACATAGCTCATGGTTTACAGTATAAAACACACCCAGTGTAACCTTTGTGCATAAGGGTCGTTTGCCTTTATTGTTGTTCTTCAATTTATGCAGAGATCCAGCTCTCCAGTCTCTCGTCCTACAGTTCCATACCCACCTGTCTACCCTGGAAACATCCCAGGTGGGAAGTACTCGCCTGACGCAGATGACACGGTCTACCTGGCATTTCCCCTTGCCCTGCACTCTGCAAGGTAATTAACCTTGTAAGCCACGACATGAAGAAGCCTGAACAGAACCGTCAGGCGTGTTTGTAGTTCATGGCACTGGTCCTAATAGATGCTTTCAAACGATGCCCGGCCACAGGCTATTCAAAATGGAATGCAGCCAAATGGTTCTTAATTCATACACTTTAAACACAGCAGCATGAATGACTAGCTGCAGAGGCAGAAAACCAGCAGTATATTAACAAAATAATATGAGCTGAGCCGCAAAATCAAAGGAGATTGTACTTCTGTGTGATTGGAAATATCAGTCTTTAAGACGCTGAGCTTCCTGTTGCCTCCACTTTAAAGGGCATTTGAAGGGCTCTGGATGCAGAGAGTAAAACAGGTTAAGGGAGCAGTGGACGGTAAAGAGCCTCCCGAGGCCCTGGGCACTTCAGATGCAAACACCCTCTTTCCCCAGAGAATTGCCAGCTTCATCATGATCTACGTATTTTCTCTGCTCAACTGCACGAAAACATACCAGAATAATGTTGATATGACATTGCAGTGGAATGAAACACCAGTAATTACTTTGTTTTTAAAAGATTATACACAATTAGAAGAGGATTGGAAGAACCGTGGACTCTTCCATTCACTCAACTAGTTTTTGCTGGGTGACAAGTCTGTATTTGTGCTCTTTGCTCCTGACACAAAGGAAGAAGAGGCTATAATCTCAAGAGCCTCCCGCTTAGACGGAGGTGCAAAGAATCATCTAGAAGGTAGCTGCTGTGCTTGGCTGGTTCCTGTTCCTGTCTGCTATTGAAGGGCTTTTACTTTCCTGAGCTCAGTGATACCTCCTCTTGGCTGCTTCAGGATTCGGGACACTTCTCTCTTGCTTCGTCGCCCTTTCTTGCCCTGCCTTAACCCCCGGGGTCTTCACTGTGCTCCGAGGGCTCCAGGAGCTGAGACGCCCGGGGCTGTTCTCCAAAAGAGGCTGGGCGTGTCCTCGGCTCGGCGCTGGCAGGTTCCTTAGGGCCCCGCGGAGCTCCCTGTTCTTGGGAACTAGCTGTGAGCCCTGTGGGGCTGGATAGTTAGCCAATAATAAACATGAAGAGGAGGGTGAGGCTGAGGGTGGCGATGAGAGGAGCTGGCACTGCTGAGCGCCGACTCCCCTCCCGGAGCCTTAAGCGCTTCCCGCGCTCGCCCCGGGGCTGCGCCGCTCAGGGGCCCCGCTGCACACGCTCAAACCAGGCTACTCCCGGAGGGTGCAGAAACAAGGGGGCTGTTTGCAAAGATGTGGGCAGTGTGGGAGGAGCTGGAGAAAAGATTGCTGCAGGAAGTAGCCCATCCCGAGGTGTCTGGGTCCCAGCCCGGGGAGCCCAGAGAAGGACTTCGTGGCATATGCGCCCTGCCGGCTTTGGCACCCTCCTTCCTTCCCGCCTCTGACACCCTGTGGGGTTCCCTGTTGGCTACACCCCGAGGCCAGTGAGCGCAGGGTCTGGCAGAGAGGGGAGGGACAGGGAGTGGGGAGGAGTAAGGTAGGGGAAAGGGGGGTTACAGGGGGTGCGGTGGGGGAGAGGGGCGGGCATGGATTTCAGTCTTTTTACTCTTATTCTCCCACCGCTTCTCCTCGGCAAAGCGGGCAAGGCTCACCTGTCCGTGCTTACCTGCCTCTCACTCTCAGTTCCCTGAACCATCCCGTTCACAGCCTGTTCTCCAGTCACGGGGAACCAAAAAGTTCACTCCTTACCGCCTGCGCACCTGTGCAGGGCTTTGTCTCTGCCTGTCATGTGACCACATTCAAACACCGAACGCTCTTTCTCCCAGACTGAACCTCACCCACAGACCCTCCTCTGTATCCTTTGCAGGCAGGGCTCCCTTTCCGTTTCTGTGTTCCCAGGGGGATCTGTACAGCCCTCGTGAGAAACACAAGGGTATTATCTTGGGCGAGTTACCAGGCACCTGTATTTCCCCAACCCAGCCCAGGAGGTTAGAGATTCTGCTCATTTTTATCTTCCCCAGTCGGCATAGCATTCAGACACTATGCTGAGTTAGTGTAAAAGGGGCAAAGTCCTATGTTTAATCCTTAAATATCAACAGTGACTAGTTATGCTAACTTAGATTCCATATTTCTTTGAACTTCAAGCCTGTGGCTGTACGGATTATCAAACTGAACATGTTAGACCTTAATTTCTTCATATGGAACAAATGTACATCAGATACAATCATGCATGTGAGAGGACTTTGAAAATTCAACACCTTATCTAGATTCTTGTTTCTGAAATTTTAAGTCAGAAGCCCAACACGTAGTAGGCACGTCCTCTGGGTGAGCACAGAAGCACCTGTTCCAGCCCCTGGAGTTGTCCCTGGGCAGCCATCTCTCCACTTGTGTAGCTTGTGGTGGAAGCAGCTCCCAAGGTTCTCTAGACTCTTCCAAAGTCTACAGTTGTCTTCTTCAGGGTTTCAGAAAAGAGAGAAGAGAATGAGAACCCAATCACTAACTATGTGTCTCCACTATTATGTCTTTCCCTGATAAAAAAAAAAAAAAAACACTCCGGGTATGACCATCCAGACACAAGCTTTGGGAGGAGACAGTCCTCTGCAGTTCTTTTTTTAGCTGAGTTTCCGTGTATTTTTCTTAGCTTGTTGCCTTCTGTCAAGTGCTTTGCCGGCCTCTCTCTGCTCTTCCCTCTCCCTAGTCTTCACCTCAACACCTGGAGGTATTCTAAACCCTCCTTGTGCAGATTAGAGCAGATGCCTGCCTGCTTTTCCCCGATTTCCAGGTTGGCTTTCTGCAGTGATTATGGCCAACTGTTGTTAATTGATCAATCTGTGTAAAGTGGTTGAATGTGCTCTGCCTTGGTCCTGCCACACTAACTGGCAGAGTTGCTTCAAGGCGTTCAGAGAGATGTGGGCTTTTTTATTTTCAGGCTGGTTAGGGTGTTGGACCCATAACTGATGCTCTGCTGGAAAAGGAGCCACTTCTGATGCCCCCCATCTGTGTACCTAGGGCCTGCTAAATAGCTGTCTACAAAGACAAGCCAAAATGAAATGAAACAAAAAACAAAAAACAAAAAAACCCCAGGAGAAACTACACATGCAAGTTACTTCATTAGCTCGAAAATGAGAACACCAGAAAGCACCTGCCTCTGAATAGGGTTTGCAGCCAGCGCTGGTTTATGTAGTGTTTACAGGGAAGGCCACACACATTTTGAGAATGAAGTTGAAATGGAATCATTTTTGTCTTGAACCTATTATAAGAAGCATGAAGGAGAGCTCCACAGTCTGTTTTGGCTGAGAAGAATAGAACTGTCCTACTGAGATATGGTAGGGAGCAGAAATTGGGGAACAGGGGGTGCCAGAGTTTGTTTTTCCCTATGTTAACTTTGGGTTATCTCTGTGGGGATGGCAAGAAGGCTGACTATGGAATTTGGTAGGAAGGGCTGGACTGCAGAGAGAAACATTCACATCCATTTACTTTTGAAGATCCAAATACTACAAAATGTCCCCATCACTGCTCACCGGCCACTCTGCTGGGATGGACCCAACATGGGCAACTGATGCTAACAGTGAGTCTCCAGAAATCATTTGTGCATGTTGAAGAGAAACACACACCCACTCAGCATTCCACCTCCGCATTTTTAACACAAATGAAAGAATTCTACACTCTGCTGTGTTCCACTTTACTATCTTGGAGCTTTTACCATGAGGGTGCATAAATAAAGGGTTTCCTTTTCCCCACTGAATGCTGGAAAGCATTCCATTTTCTGGATGTAACACAATTTATTTATACATTCCCCTCTCGATGGCATTTAGAATATTTCTGAACTTGAGCTACCACAACCAAGGTTCCCATGAGTAACTTCGTATTCTGTTTTCCAGGTGCACAAGTGTATCTGTAAGATACATTTCCAAAAGTAGGCTTTCTGAGTCAATGGATATGTAATTTAGATAGATATATTTGACCAATTGCCATCCCTAAAGTTGGGCCACTTCACACTTTCACCAGCAGGACACAAGAGGTTCTGGTCTGGGTAGCTGTCCCCAAAGCACATACGATGGAACATTTCAATCTTTCTCATTCTGATAGGTGAAAAATTCTACATCTATGCAGCTTCATTCAAATTTTCCATATGTTTATGAACTATTTGCATTTTGTCTTTTGTCAGCTCTTTATATCCCCCCCCCCAGGTCAAAGTGATTTATTTATTTTTGCTCTTAGTCACATGTAAAATCTCACTCAGATTCAATGTGATAGAGAATTTATCCAATATAATCAATATATACATTTAACCAAAAATGTAATGGTTATTTGCTTGTGAAACTACACAGGTATTAGCAAAACAAGAATGCATGAAGAGCTGGCATTCAACCTTCATCCTTTTTCACTCGATTGTTTTTTTTTTTAATTCATTTTATTGAGATATATTCACATATCATGAAGTCATACAAAACAAATCATACATTCCATTGCTCACAATACCATTACATAGTTGTGCATTCATCACCAAAATCAATCCCTGACACCCTCATTACCACACACACAGAAATAACAAGAATAATAATTAAAGTGAAAAAGAGCAATTAAAGTAAAAAAGAACACTGGGTGCCTTTCTTTGTTTCCTTCTCCCATTTTTCTACTCATCCATCCATAAACTAGACAAAGGGGAGTGTGGTCCATATGGCTTTCCCAATCACAACTCTTTATATCTTATACTTATTTTCCCATCAGTTTACAGGATCTCTTCACATTTTCTGAAAACCTGTCTTTCATTTATGGTTTGAATTTCAAAATTTTTTTTCTATATTGCCCTCTATCTTTTTTTTTCTTTTTTTCACTTATGATGGTTTTTGGTACTCAGATACTTTTTATTTTTATATAATTGAATTTATCTTTTTTTAAAATAATTTCTGGATTTGTTTCAAAGCTGCAAAGGATTTTGCTTCTCTGAGATTATAAAATTAGGCTCCCAGTGTTTCTGATAGTACTTTCAAGTTTCCCTATTTTTTTTGTTTAAATTATTGATTTATTTTATATGTTGTTGTGAATTCAGCATCCCCTCCCCCCACACACAAATGGCTATTTACTTGTCCCAACACCATTCACTGAAAATTCTTTTTTTTTCTCTCTCTCAATATGAATTATTCCTTTATTAGATACAAAATCACCAAATATGTTTGGGTCTATTCCCCAATTTTCATTCTGTTCCCTTGCTCTCTTTGTCTATACTTGCATCAGACCTGCACTAATTAATTTTCACAGCTTTATAGTACGCTTATTTTCTAGAAGCATTACTACTCTTTTCCTTTTTATCCATTTTTTTCTTGCTGTTCTTGCTCATTTTGTTTTCCTTAGAAAGTTTGGAATAAACTCATCTGCTTACAAAAATATCTTATCTTGATGGTATTTTCAATGGGAGTATGTTAAATTTAAGGTTTATTTAGGGTTGACAGCTTCATAAAAACCATAGATGCTATTATTATCTGTATATTTTTAAATGTTCTGTAGTTTCCTAAGATGTAAATATAACATGTATCCTCTGTACCTGCCATTATTCGCATGTGCGTCTGTGTAAGGGGCACCGGAAGTCTTTTTATTCTCATCCTTGGTGAGAGAATCTCCAGGATGTAACAGAGGCTTACATCCGGCATCTCAGTAGAGACAAGTAACACCTTATCAAATGCCAACTGATATACACAGAACTCATCTTTCAGGATGAACTATTAAAATGTCAATGAACAGTTACCAAATTAGAGAGCAAAGTGCTTACAAGTTCTGTGGCTTACTGAAATTTCCAGGATCATCTCAAAATAATAAACACTGTCTTAAAATGTCCTTATTACTAATTAATTGAGAAATAAATTACCATGAAATAAATGACTAGAAAACTGTTACTAATTTAGCTTAGTATTTCCTTCCTTCTGCTGAAAAAGAGTTGTACCCTATATTTTAAAACATCAAGGAAATCTTTGACAATTTATAAAATGTTTTCATGAACCAGTGAGCAAAAGACGGGTAGCTAGGCATTTGTTTTAGCTTTGTCAATGGTCAGCTGTGGGAAAACCCCTTAATACAGTTGGTCTTCATTTCTCTTTACAAACCACGATGGGGTGGGAAGTACAAGCACAGGTTCCACCTGGCCAGGGGTAAATGTGGGAGTGGAGCTGGGGATGATAAAAGGAGAAGAGAGGAGGTACCTGGGAGCTTGGTTAAAAATAGAGAAGATGTTAAACAGAAAATCACGTGTGACTGTATGGAGATCATCAGGTCTAAGCCCTTGCCAGGAAGGATTTGGAAGATTTTGTCTGAACAAGGAAAAAAAAGATACTTCACTTATCACAGATTGTGCTCCCTAAAATTCAAGACAAGTGAAACCAGCTTCTCAAGTTCATTCAAGTCAAAGTGAAGGTTGATGTCTGACTTGAAGTGCATTATTTTGGGACATGACTTCTAATGTCTCCAGAGGTTCAGCTTTCTTGCGTGATCTCATAGAGACAGTGATCAAGATTGGAAATCTCTTTCAAATATATGTCTTTAATCAATGATAAAATATGGGATATTTGGGAGAAGTTGAAATAGAGGATATGGAGATTTTAATTTTTTAAATGCATCAAAAATAAAGTGTTTCTGTTTAAAGTGATGAAAAAGTTGGGGTAATTACATTGGCGGTGGTAGCACAATATTGTGAATGTAATTACTGCCATTGAATTGTACACTTGAAAGTGGTTAAGATGGGAAATTTTGAGTTGCAAGTATATGACTACAATAAACAGTTCAAAGATCTAAGTGTTGCAGGCACACAGAATGGTTTTAATAATCTGCTTCCACTGATCAGAAAATGGAAATTTGGTAGTCCCATAGTAGTTTATTTAGGTACAGTATTTTATTGTACATAAATACACAGTAGCTTATTGTTGCATTTATTATTAAAGCAATAAAAAGATAAATGGCATTGCATAGAAAAAAAGCATTTTTTCAAGGAAGCAAAGGAATTATGTTTTTTATGACACTATATTTGTCTTGCTAATATGTTGTTTACAATCTATACGTCTATTCCATAAGACATTTTTTTGTAAATTTCTTGTCAGGTTTTGGTATGAAATTTATGCTTGTTTCATAAAATCAGTTGGGTGGCATTTTCTTGTTTTCTATTCTTTGAGAAAATTGTGTAAAACTGGCATTATTTCTCCCTTAAATGTTCAGAAGAAATTACTGGGGAAGCAATTTGAGCCTGGAGTATGTTTTGTAGGTAGATTTTAAATTGCAGATTAAATTTATTTTCTAGTTCTGGCAGTATTATTTTCAAGAAAGCTGTCAGTTCCCTCTGTATTTTCAAATTGATTGGCATATAGTTATTGTCAATTATCCTCTTAGAATCTTTTTAATATCTATAGGATCTGTAGTGATACCTCTTTTTTCCTGCCTAATATTGGTAATTTGAGCCTTTTCTCTTTTTCTCCAAATCAGAATATGTGTTTATTAAATATATTTTTCTTTATAAAAACACAACTTTTGGCTTTGTTGATTTTCTCTATTGCACATTTTTTTTCTATTTCATTGTTTTCCATTCTTAATTCCTTCCTCCTAATTTGCAAAGATGACTTACTGTTCTTTCTCTAGATCTGTGAGATAGAAGCCTAAGTCATTTATTTTTAACTCTTAAGGAGCTGTATGCTTCCCTAGATCACTAACCTTGCTGCATCCGTCTCACAAGTTTTGATATGTTGTTTTTTTTCCATAATTATTCATTTCAAAACATTTTCTGACTTTCATGTGATTTCTTTTTCTTTTCAACCAATGGATAATTTAAAAGTATATTGGTCAATTTCCCCAAACTGGGAGATTTTCTAGTTATCCTTTTTTTTGTAATTGACTTCAAGCTTAATTTCACTGTGATCATAGAACATACTTGGTATTTATTAAATTCCTGGAAATTAATTGAAACTTTCTCCATGATCCAGAGAAGAGTATATTTTAGAAAATGTGTAATGTGTACTTGCAAATAGTGTGTTTTGCAGTTTTTGGTTATATTGTTCTATATATGCCAATTAGGTCAGTTTTGCACATGATATTTTAAAAATCAGACATTTCTATCTTTTTTTTCTTTGTTTATTCTGTCACTTACTGAAAAGTTGCATGAAAATCTCAAACAATGATTCTGGAATTTTCTGTTTATGACTTATTTCTCTCAGTTTTTGGCTTGTACATTTTATGGCAGTGCTAATAGTACAGAAATTTAAGATTGATGCATCTTGCAAATGAATTGATACATTTATCATTATGAAATACTAACATGAGTTATTTAATGCCTACTTTATCTGATGTTTATCTACACCAGTGTTCCCTTGCTTGCATCATTTCATTTATTTTTAACATTCTTTTACTTCAGAAGTTGTGTGTCCTTATAGTTGCATGCCCGTAGAGTTGGGTTTTGTTTGTTATCAGATACATCCATATAAGGTAAAATCTAAGAGCTCCCTCCAACACAGAAAGATACTCTTCTCTCCCACCTACAAAAATGTCATCCTTTTATTTCCCTTTCCCTTTTAGAGTATCCACTTCTTTGCAAGTTTACCAACACTGGACTTGTTTTTCATGTGTAACAAGCTGTAGTGTGCTGTTAAAGACCTCAGAGAGATTCCGATGCTTCAGTATCCTGAAATAATGTCAGTATTCACAGAAAAATGTGTACCCTGTTTATAAGGAATTGCTTTTTATTTCTCAGGTGCTTTGGGATAAACCTATCACCCCAGAGTCATGTACTGGTTCATGACCCTATTAAACACCTTGTTCATTCCAGACCTACTCTGCAGAACCCTAGGCATGTATTGTGCTACCATTTGGGACTCTATTCAGAATTCATCCCAGTTTGGCCATTTTTTAAACCCTATTCCCTATCCTCAGAGAATGAGGTGCAAACTGGCAGCAGAACCTGTGGGGAGAGTAATGGCACTTCTTAGTTCTTTGAACGGAGCCAATTTGCTTAATTTCTGTGAGCCTCTGTTTCCTTGCCTGTAAGGTGGCTTCAGTATCTACCTAATTTGTCTTTCCGACTTGTGGAGATAATAAGTTCCTCTGGCTGTGCTTTGCATGTCATATCATAAATATCTTTACACGCCCTCATGCTATTTTCCCTAAGAAGGCAAGTCAGTGAGGGAGAATAGAAAGCCATGGTCAGAAAGTAAAATAAAAATGTCAGAAGGTAGACACAACCCCAGAAGGACATAAATAGGTGCCATAAAGAGATCACTGGGCCCTCAAAGAGGTCTGGAGCACTTACAAGCACCCCCCTTTCCAGCAGCACCCCAGGCTGGTGCTGGGGCTCTCTCTTCCACACCCATCCACAAACTCCTGTAACACATGGAAAGCTATCCAGAGGATGACGTTCCCAGATTAAAGTTGGGGATGCATGTGAGAATACTTAGGTCAAAGTTGAGAATTTTTTAAATGAGAGGAAACTTTCAAGTTATAAAATGAAGGAGTAAGTACAGGAGAGGTTTCCCCAGTCAGTTCCGGGTTGCTTTCTTTCTGAGCCCAGAAAATCGTATGGAGGAATCCTCTTACAATCAGGAGTGTCATCCTTCAGTGTGTGTGGCAGAGACTGTCGATGCCCTGTCTGCATCAGCTCAGCCTCCCGGGGTCCCTGGGGAGAGCCCGCAGCTGCTTCCCTGCACGTCTTGGTCCGAGGCTGTCCTTGACTGCTGAGGGAGAGTAGACAGCCTGTGGATGCAGACGCCAAGCCCTTCACCCCTCAGAAGGAGTTCTGCCCCATAATCTTCCTGACAGCCCTGGTGGGTCAAGCCACGGCTGCCAGCTAGACTCTCCCATTCATCTATTCCTTTTTGCTTTCTACCCCTTCCTGTCCGAATTCCTCTCATCCTCAGAGTATTTCTTGGGACCACATCCCAAATAAACCACATTCACTTAAATCCTTGTCTCGGGGATTTAGTCTTGGAAGGCCTCAAACTAAGTGCACTTGACGTCCTGCCGACTGTCAGCTGCCAGCAGGGCAGCTTCGTCTTTCACGCTGAGGACAAGAATGAGCTCTGTTTTAACTTGCCTGCTCAGCGTTTCAAATTTGCTGTCTGCTCTATGGCAACTGAAAAGGAAGTTGATTGACTTGGATGAAACACTGGTACTTTGAATTGTGTTTAGATTGAACTTAGATTTAATTTTAGTTTAAATGCTCCATCTTTTTGGCAGCTGAAAATTTTCCAAATGGATTGTTTTCCAGAATTTGTAAACCACATTTACAAAAGAATTTGCTACACATGCAGAGTTCACAGATCTGTTTGGTTGTACTGAATAAGGTTAACTAAGCCGTGATTTAACATAGCATCCATAAAACTGAAGATCTCAAAAGTTCCCATGGAAAGAGCCATAATTTTCACCCATTGTTTGTGATGGTTGTGATTTCATAGGAGTAAGTATTCTGAACTATATATGCTGGGGTTGAGGAGATTGCAGGGAGTATGGCAGAACTTCATTCTTTCATTTATTCATTCATAAAATATTTATTAAACACTGAGTATATTACAGGCATTTGTTTACTCAGATTGCAGGCAAGAGATCGTGAGGCATGATTGTAAGGGCTCAGTTGGTTTGATTAAGTTTGTTTTATATTCTGCATTTGTTTGGTTTTGTCTTGTTTTTTTTTTTTTGATATATCAGTAAGTCAAATTGGAGGCACAATAACCCGATAATTAGTCTCTGAACTAGAGAAGGGAGGAAGGGCTGTTTAACCCATATGTTGGTGTGTGG
>PVKY010008498.1:0-14014 GCA_004027775.1 Bradypus variegatus
AAATTTTTGCATGAACCTATGTTTTCAGTTCTCTTGGGTATGTACCTAGGAGTGGAATTGCTGAGTCACATGATAATTCTATGTTTACTTTTTTGAGGAATTGTCAAACTGTTTTCCATAGTGGCAGCACCATTTTATAACCCTATTTCCCCTCTCCACATCCTGACCAACACTTTTACTATATCCTGTGTTTTAAAGTCTTATTATTATAGCCATCCCAGTGGGTTTGAAGTGGTTTCTTAGTGTGGTTTTGATTGGTTTGCATTTCCTTAATGACTAATAACTAATGGCATTGAGCATCTTTTCATGTGCTTATTGGCCATTTGTATATCTTCTTTAGAGAAATGTCTCTTCAAGTCCTTTGCCCATTTTTTAAAGTGGTTGTTTCTCTTAATGTTTTTGAGTCGTAGTTGTTCTTCATATACTCTGGATACAAGTCCCTTACCAGATAAATGAATTGCAAGTATTTTCTTCCATTGTATGGATTGTCTTTTTCACTTTCTTGATAGTGTCCTTTGACCCATAAAAGTTTTAAATTTAGATGAAGTCCAATCTATTTATATTTTCCATGGTTGCTTGTGCTTTTGGTGTCATATCTAAGAAATCTGGCCATTGATTTTCTCTTCTTAAAATGCTGTCAACTTCCCTTCCTGGCCTCTTTCAGGGAACTCAAACATCCCATTTAATGTGTGACCATTTATTTGGTCAACAAACCACAACTGGACACTTATGTGATTAGGCACAGGGCTGTCCACTGGGACACTGATCTAAGATACTCCAGGAATCTAAAGCCTGATGGGGAGGAAAGTCGGATAATAGAGTGCTGCAAGCACTTTAGGAGATGTATTATGGTAGAATAAAGGAGGGAAAGCCTACCTCTTCTTGAGGAGCCTTAGGTATCAGTTATCTATTGTTGCATAACAAAGCACCCCTCCCCCCAAATAGTGGCTTAAGACAGCAGTCATTTTACATGCACCCAGTTCTGTAGGTTAGCAATTTGGTCTAGGATCAATTGGGCATGTCCTCTCCTGGTCTCCACTGAGAGAAATATATTATAACTACATTTTTATCTATTTATCTTTGAATTTCTAATGGAGTTTTCTTTGTTAAATTTAGCTCCTCTGCTGTTTTATGCATTTGGGTTCATAATTATTATATCTTCTTCATAGATGTTACCTTTTAAGTTATATGTCAGTCTTTGTCTTTTAATAGGAGAATTTAGTCTGTTTAAATTTATTGTAATGTTTGATAAACTTGATTTTATCCTTCCATTTTAATTTATTATTAAACATTTATATTTCCTCTTTTTCCTTTTATTTTGTTTGGCTCATTTTATTAAGAGGCTATTCCCATTTTTTCCCTTGTTAATTTGGAAACTTTGCTATACATTTCTCAACTTTCTTAATCAGAATTTTACTAAATATAATCTATTTCCCCCATTAAATTATATCCCTCCTCCCTTGACCCATCTCTTGACAGTTGCCCCCACCAAGGCACTCATCAATAAATGAAATCTTTAACACCTCCCACTTCTAGATTTGCTGAGATAGTTTAGTACATTTAGAGCTTGGCTATTAGAATTTCTGTCAGAGTAACTCCCTTATACTTTTAAAGTTCCTAATTTAGTACTTACATTACACATTCCTCATCTCTCCTTATCCATTTGGATGGGTGTTTGTTTTTAATCCACTCAGTTTTAATATATTTTTTGCAAAGCTTGTTTGGTTACAACTATTTCCTCTCCCTCTTCTCCCATCTTGAAGCTTCTACTCTGAGATATTTGTTGTCTGGTGGGATCCTTTCCTTAAATATTGACAGATGGGTATCTGGGTGATGTGTCTTCAAATTTTTACATATTCTTAATTATATTTTTTGCCATGACAAGTGAAGTATATCTTCACTGGAAATAGGATTACTGGGTTGCAGTCCTTTTTTTTCTAGTCAATAGATGCTAGCCCACTCTTTTCTAGGTTCAAGGGTTGAAGATAAAAGCTTACTTTTTAAATCTTTTGTAAGTAAGTTATTCTTTCCACCTTGAAGTTTGTTAGAAGTTCAGGAATTTTACAGAATATAGACATGTGTTTTTTTCTCATCAATCCAGGCTTGAACTCAGGGAACTTTTTAGATCTGCAGAATTAGTTTTATTTCAGGGTAATTTAATTCTATTATTTGTTTACTTTTGTGTCTTCTTCATCTTTTCCTCTTCCTCCTATTATTCTCATGCTAGGTCTCCTGAATTTATCCTCCACCTCTCTTATCTTTTGGTGAATCCTTTCTCTAAAGAGATCCTTAAAGGCTTTTGCTCTGTTACCCAAGATATTTCTTGCTCTTTACCTTCTGGGCCACTAATTCAGGTCTCAACATGACCATCTTTTTCAAGGTATCTACTAGAATTGTTTAATTGGGAATTTTTTTTTTTATTCTAGAAATACTTTTTTTGGTTTTCCTGAATGTTCTCAAGTGCTTTAGTCTTTTTTTTTTTTTTTTAACTTTTCATCTCTTTCCTCCAGTTACTCTATTTTGCTGGGCCTATGTTCTGTTTGTTCTGACAGATCTTGACTCTGACTGTTGGGCACTGTTACATAAGTTATTTTCTGATTTGGGGGGTACTCTGAATTACTATGGCCGTTCTACAGATGGTGGAAGGGAAAGTGGTCTCTACTGCTGTAGGCTGGGAGTGTATAAGCCAGCAAGAGGACTTCCTGTTCCTTTGACTCCCTGTTCTTGCATATTCTCAAGAGCCATTAAGTTCCATCAGATCCTTTCATGGACCGCAGAGGCCAGGTGTACTCACAAGGATATTTACCTTCCCATAAATCTCTATATGCCAAGCTTCTCCCCAGGGTCCACTGCTTTCCTTGACCGGAAACTCTGATATTTTTCTTCAGATGTTCACCTAGACCAAGGGTGGGGAGAGGGAAAGCCCACATTGGCTCCCTCGGCCTGGATGTCAACAGAGCCTAAGGTCTTTTTTTGCCCCCAACTGCTCATAGGACCCAGTAGTATTTTGGTTCAGGAAAGGCAGATAGCTCTAGCAGTGGGAAGAGAGAAGGAAGCCACAGTCCATAATCCTCCAGAGAATCTCCTGAGATGCATAAACAGGGCCTTGAGGGATAAGTAAGTTTTCTCTAGGAAGGGGTGTGTATGTGAAAGAGAGAGGCAGAGAGAGAGAGACACACACACACAGAGAGAGAGAGAGAGAGAGAGAGAGAGAGAGAGAGAGAGAGAGAGAGAGAGAGAGAGAGAGAGAGAGAGAGAGAGAGAGAGAGAGAGAGAGAGAGAGAGAGAGAGAGAGAGAGAGAGAGAGAGAGAGAGAGAGAGAGAGAGAGAATGAGAGGGACCTTGACTGCCAGGCCACTGAGTTTAGTATTGAGCTCCAGGGAGCCAGCAACAGAGGTTTCCTGCCCTCCCTAGGCATGGTCCCTGTCTTGGAAACACTAGAATCTCCCTGCAAAGGTAGTAAGAAATGTCCACCAGGAAAGGCCTCACATGGACCTTCTCTCTGAGCATACCGTTTGGCTTCCTTGGTCCCATTCCTTGCAATGGTAGCTTTGATATAGGTGGAAAGAGGAGGGGCAGTGACTGAGGGGCATTTTTGGAAATAGGCGGCCTTATAAAGCACAAAACTTGAATGGCCTTTTTGCAAAAGGTATGTTCATTAGAGGGTCATGAATTAGAAAATGGGGGCTTTGCCAACTGGCAGGAAAGACTGTTATGCAAGGCGGGGTGCTATAATAGAAAGAGCCCTGAACCAGGACCAGGGGACAAAGGTTTGACTCTTGGCTCTGACACTCACTATCTATGTGCCCCTTGGAAAGTAAATTAACCTTCCTACATCTCCGTTCTTTAGTAAAATGTCATAGAGATTGAATGAGAGAATGCATGTGCACAGTTGGTAAAGTGTAAGCCACTGCAAGAGTTATGTAGCTTGTTTTTTGTTCAGGAGCCCATATGTGTGCATTCATCTAGCCCAACAGCTCTTAACAGGGGGCAGTGTTACCCCCCCGGGACATCTGGCAACATCTGGAGACATTTTTTATGGTCCCAACTGGGGAGGGGTTGCTATAGCATCTAGTGTGTCGAGACCAGGGATGCTGCTAAACATCCTGCAGCACACAGGACAGGCAGCCACAGTAAAGAATATCTGGGCTAGAACAGTTGTACCAAGGGTGAGGAATCCTGACCTGGCCTGTTTATCCAGGCCTTCACCGGTCAGAACTGCCTCACCGCGCACCTTCTTCTTAGGGCTGCTTCTCACCTTCCCTTTTGCCTACTGCTCCTCTCACTTTCCTCTTTAGCACCCAATCCCTTCCTCAGACAGCACCCTGCTTTCCTTCACAAGTTCAAGAAGCTTCCCGAAGGAGGGGCAGGATGTCAGAACTATACGCAGATGAGCTAGAAGCTGCCTGGCCTGGCTGGAAAACAGATCCCAAGCCTGCCAAGAGATAAGGTCTGATTCCCTATAGAAGAAAGTTTTCTCTTCTGGCTGTGAGGGTTAAAACAGCGTTTCTTACAAGTAGGTCTGAAAGAGTCAGAGGCCCCGGGGTAAAGACCATCTGATTTGCATATCACTAGCTCTGCATTTTAATAAAGGAGGCAGGGGTCGAAGGAAGAGGCGGAGGGTAATTCTGGTCAGCCCCACCCCTTGCCCAGTCTCGAGCCCAGTCGTCCATTCCAGGGCTGGCTGCGCAGTCCCAGCTCCTGGGGTTCGGCTGCGAAGGCCCACGAGGGCGCCGGCCCGTCCGCATCAGGGGGCATCCTCGGCCCACAGTAAGTCCAAGTCCACTGGCCTGGGCCCCAGAGACCTGGGGTCGGGGCGGGGGCGGAGGCCTGCGACGCAGGGAAAGGGAACCTGCCTTACGCCCCTCAGTGTTTCCCTGTTGTGCCGCCTCTGGTGACCCGGAGGCCACCCCGCCTCACCCCGTGCACTCGGCCTGCGCAGGGCGCTGGGTGCCGGCGCGGGAGCTGGACTGCTCCGAGGACCTCGGGGCTCCTCCCTTGCCCTGCCTGTGTCCTCAGAGCATGCTAGCTGTGCACTTCGACGAGCCCGGAGGACCAGAGAACCTTCACCTCAAGGAAGTGGCCAAGCCGAGCCCAGGAGACGGTGAAGTTCTCCTCAAGGTGGCGGCCAGCGCCCTGAACCGGGCGGACCTCATGCAGGTACCGGGGCCCGGGCGCGGCTGGTGCAGGGCGGAGCCCGGGCCTCGCAGTCAGCGTTACCCGGCAAGCGGAGGAAGGCACGGGGACGCTCATAAAGGACGCCTGTGCAGAGTGTGCGGTGGGCGCCTCCTTTGTGTCCCCAATACAAGATTCTGGGGCGTTTGCCAAGCAGAATCCACCCTGTGTCATCCGCAGGCTACACGGGTCTCCAGGCAAGGAGAGTACTAAGATCATTGGTTGAGAGGGTGTGTGCAAAGTGATAAGCCATATCTCATCTCAGACTGAGAGGAGTTCACTATTTATCATCTACAGATAATGAGACCGAGGGTCAGAGAGGTTACACCATATGCCCAAGGCCACAACACTGGAGTCAGGAGAGCTGTGATTTGAAGCCAGGATGTTTGTGACTGCAGAGTTTGAGCAACTTCCACCTGGAGGGTCCCAGAGTTGGCAGCAGGAGGGATTCTAAGAGAGGATTTCTTTTGCCTGCAATTTCACCTGCTAAACTGGGTCAGCTGCATTGGTCGGGATAACTCAGACATGTGCACCTGAATCACCTGAGGCTCTTTTTCAAAATAAATATGCTCAGAGCTTAGGAAGTGCGCTTTAGAAAAGCTCCTTAAATGATTCTGATGCACACTGCTAATGAAACTCCTCCAGTCTAAAGACTCTTTGAGGAGCAGAGGCTTCTGAGGGCTGGGATGAGTGCCTGGCACCGAGCCTGGCATTTGTGATGAAGGAGGCCAGGGTTTTGTTCCTAGTCTTGCTACTGACTTACTTTCTGACTTTGGACAAGGTATTTCCCTGCCCAGGCCTGAGGTTCTCCATTTGTAAAACAAGGGGTTTGGATTAGATAAATAGGTAAGGACCCTACTAGTTATGACATCCAATGATTGTGTGACCTACCACCTCTTATTTGCATAATACATGTGACCTCTCTTCTACTTTTTCCTGACTTCATCCTGCATTTTTGTTCTGGGAAAAGAATAGCTATTGGAGGAGGGCCAGGGATGATGACACACAGATTTCTGATCATGTTCAGCACTCACCTGCATACCCCTCTCTCTGCAGAGACAAGGCCAGTATGCCCCGCCCCCAGGAGCCAGCAGCATTTTGGGACTGGAAGCAGCTGGACACGTAGCAGAGCTGGGACCTGGCTGCCAGGGGCACTGGAAGCCCGGAGACCCGGCCATGGCTCTGCTGCCCGGTGGGGGCCAGGCTGAGTATGTTACAGTCCCCGAAGGGCTCCTCATGCCCATCCCAGCAGGACTGTCCCTGCTCCAGGCTGCAACCATCCCGGAGGCCTGGCTCACTGCCTTCCAGCTGCTGCACTTTGTGGGTGAGGAGGCCCCCCATCCCTTGAGATTCCCTCCTACCAGCCTAGCCCTGTCACGTGAAGCCAGAAACTGATCCCAACCCAGACCTCTGATTGACAACCCTCACCTCTGATCCCCTCACTGATGTTATGACCCAACCCTGTCCTCTAATCACAGCCTCAGTATCTAATCCTAAAGCTGGCCCAGTCCCAGCCCTGACAGAGACAACTCGAGACTGAGTTTTTATGACCAAGTGAGGTGGAACCAAGGTTCTCAGCAGTTCCGGCTGCTTGTCTCCATCTCCTCCAAGGGAGTAGAGGAGACACCCTTGTTCCATTGATCTTACACCAAAAGGGGTCAGAGAGGTCCAGATGTCAGTCCTTGGACTGTCTCTGTCCCAGGAGCTCCCTAAACATTTCTGACACCTGGCTCAGAAGGTTCCCTCAGGACAGTTCTGACACTCAACTCACTTCAGTCCATCTCTGAATTAATCTTGCAGAAGTACAGCTCTGATGAAGGCGCCCTCTACTCCAAAACCTGTGATGATGCCCACTTCCAGTGCCCTCTGTGACCCAGGCCCCACCTAACCTTCCAGCCTTGTCTCTCATCACAGCCTCAGTCTCCACACCAGCACTAGGTGGTTTATGTCTCCAAAGCCAACCTCACACCTTCCTGCCCTCTGCACCTTTGCTTGGCCTGGCCTTCTAGCCACACCCAGACCCAGCACCTCACCCTACTCTACCAGGCATGGTATCAGATCCTCAAAATATGAGCAATGGCCTGATGTTGACACTGAAAATCCTGTTTAGCAGATAGAAGGACTGTGCACATCTTCACTGTGTAGACCCAGCAGTAGTCCCAGCTTCTCAAAGTCAAGTTGAGTTGCTCTCTGGGAGCCCAAATGGAGAAGAAGGGACCCTTCAATTGACTCGTTTTTCTCCCCCCAAGCCCTGCTGAGGCTGGCCAAAAGCTCATGAGAGGGAGCCTAAAGAGACTTGGTCCCTGCATTTAGGGAGCTCAGTATAACTGGGCAGACCAGAGGCATTCACAAGAATTACACAGCAAACAATCAGACACAGGGTTTGAAACTGTGGCCTCTGCCTCTAACTACAATACAAGATCAAGATGGGAAAAGTTGGTGTAGGCAAGGGTGAGTCTGAAAAAGCTTCCAGAACAGAAGGATTTGAAGAGTGGGTCAAGTTGTGATGGCAAGCAGGCATGCTAAGCCTCAGGGGGACCTGAGCAACAGGTCAAGTAAGATCAGCTGCTCAGAAGTGAAGGATAACTGTCATCATTTGTTAGAGATGAGGCTGAGGCCAGACTGTGGTAGCCTTGAATGTCAGGCTGGCTGGACTTGATGCAAAGGCCAATAAAGAATGTTTTAATTTCTTGGCTGCTGAAACAAGCACCATACGGGCTGCCCTAACAACAGGATTTTATTGGCTCACAGTTTCAGAGGTTAGAAGACTTGCTTCCTCCTGGGGTCAGTATCTTCTTGCTGGCTGGCCATCTTTGGGGTTCCTTGGCTTTTCTGTCATGTGGCAATGCACATGGTAGCATCTTCTTTCTCTTCCAGGTTCCATTGTCATTCAGCTTCTTTATTCCGCCATGCCTTCTCTCTGTATCCAATTTTCTTTGCTTCTAAGGACTTGAGCCATATTGGATTAAGGCCCACCCTCATTCATTCTGTATATACCTTAACTAAAGTTATCTTCAAAAATCCTTTTTACAAATGGGTTCACACCCGCAGGATCAGGGTATTGGGTCCTGAACATGCATTTTGTGGGGGGACATGATTCAGTCCCAGTAAGAGAACTACTCTAAATTTTGATTAGAAAGTGATAATGAAAGCTCCATTTTAGGAGGATCCTGGTGGCTTGTTTATGGCACCTAGGTTATGAGACCAACTGGGAGCCAGCTGGAGATGGAAGGGCTGGCTTCAGATGGCGCCAGGGATGGTGGTTATTCTACTGGTTCAGGTATAGAGCAGAGAGGCATTTTTTAGTGTTATTTCCTAGGTAAAGCATAGATTGTAAATGTAACTGCTAATATGAACCTTTTTCAAAAGGTTGTTTTCTGCTTTGACCAAGAGGCAATAAGACAAAAAAAGAACTGCCATTGTGGACAAAAAAGGCAGTTAAAAGAGTGAGAGATAAGGCATTTGGTGGTCCCAGGGCCAGGGGAGGAATGAGTAGCAGATGTAAAGTAAATCCCTGTACTTTCTATCACAGGAAACATTCAGGCTGGAGACTCTGTCCTGATCCATGCAGGAGCAAGCGGTGTGGGCACAGCTGCCATCCAACTCGCCCGGATGGCTGGAGCTCTTCCTCTTGTCACAGCAGGCTCGCAGCACAAGCTTCAGGCAGCGGCAAGGCTCGGGGCTGCTGCAGGATTCAATTACAAAGAAGGGGACTTTTCCAAAGCAACACTGAAATTCACCAAAGGTGAAGAACTGCTTGTGCAGCTCGGCAGGAATTTCAGGGATGATTCAATAAAATCCTCATTGTACTCAAGGCTACCCATGCTTGGGATTGGCCTTGCCTTGCCTAAATTGACCACAGCTGCCCTGGTGAAATTCTAGGCCTTGGGTATTTGACCACTGGAGACAGGCAGTCAATATTTAGGACTAAGAAGGTTTTTACGTACATTCTTGCAAATGATACGATTTATAAACATTTTTTAAATGTGATAATCACTCAGAGTTGACTTGAAATTATTGAGGATCTCTTCTCCACCTGCCACCTTCAGGGAGTAAACAGGAGGTTTGAGACAGATACCTGTTTTGAGTTGGTCAGCGTGGAGTTGGGGTGGTAGGGAGGTAAATGGGAGAGGGGATGTACTTGTCAACAAATATTTTTCTTGGCTCATCTCTTTCAGTTTTTCAGATGAGTTGTAAAGATGAGAGGAAACCAAAGCCAGCAGCCCTACTGTTCAGATAACCCAGTGCAGACACTCCATAACTTAGATGTGAAGAAGCCTGCTCTGTAGTCTGGTGTAGACCTCCCCTGTTCTGTTCTCAGTTAAGCCTGTGTGCCAGTGGGGTGAGGGAAGAGATCAAGTCATTTCCCACTTGCTGTGGCTAGGGACCGTAAAATATCAACTATGTTATACATGCTGTCTTATTTAGAGTTTAGCTACCTAAACTCCGTGTACAACATTTCCAGGAGCAATGTTTCTAGTTCCAACCTACAGATTTACCACTTTCACCTGTATTTATACCCATATAGCCACTATATATAATGAGTCTTATTTTGTGCCAAGCTTTCTGTGTCTGACTGGTATCACAAATCTGTTTTATGTGGAAGGTGCTGGAGTCAACCTTATCCTAGACTGCATTGGTGGATCCTACTGGGAGAAGAATGTCAACTGCCTGACTCTTGATGGTCGCTGGGTTCTCTATGGTCTGATGGGAGGAGCTAACATCAGTGGGCCCCTGTTTTCAAAGCTAGTTTTTAAACGAGGAAGTCTAATCACCAGTTTGCTGAGATCTAGGGACAAAAAGGTGAGTAGTGAGTGAAAAGAGAATGTATGATTACCCAGAAAGTATAATTTATTTCCATAACCCTGAGAAAGGAAGCTCTGTTACATCTTAGGTTTGGGAGCCTGTATAGAAACCTGCTTTCTCTCCCTCCCCCCAATAAATAGGTAACCCAATTTCATAGAACTAATCAGTGTTGGTCAATAGAAGCCTTGACATCTTGTAAAGAGGGCAGCTAATACTTCATGTATAATCTAAACTTTCTAACAAAATGAACAAAGCATTCAGCATATTACAAGTACCAGTAGTTCCAAGACTTCTTCAGGGCCAGGACGCTTTGTAGTATGCTAAGAAAAGTAAGGAAGCCTCTACCTTCAACAGATTATATATTCCTAAAATCTTCTATGTGGCATTCTCACAGGTACCACCTTTGGGGATGTTTCTGCTTTTGTTTCCCAGCTGCTAAAACAAATACCTTACAATGGGTTGACCTAACAACAGGAATGTATTGGCTCATGGTTTTGAAAGGCTAGAAGGCTTGCTTCCTTGGGGGGTGGGTATCTTTTGGTGGCTGGCAATCTTTGGGGCATCCTTAGCTTTTCCATCAGATGGTGGCATCTTCTTTCTCTTCCGGGTTCCAGTGACATCCAGTTTCTGGCTGCTCCATGTGGCTTCTGTCTCGTATCTGACTTTCAGTCTGCCCATAAAGGACTCCAGGAATCTAGGTTAAAGCCCAACCTGATCCAGCTGGGCCACACCTTAACTGAAGTAACACCCACCAGAATGCAGACCAAGACTAAGAACTTGTCCAAACTGGGGTCCAGAATCCAATCCACCACAATTTCCCAACATGATGCTTCACACCAGCTGGGGGACAGCAGAACTTTAGCATCCCTTTTGTCCTGATCCTATGCAAGTCCTGGCTGTGGCTGCCCCCTGCTTAAAGCCTTTATTTAAAAACAGCCCTTAGGTTGTCAGGGATGAGAATATTTTATTTCAGGCTCCAATCCTTATCTGGGACAGAATGAGGTTCCAGTTTTGGGGACATGCACATGCATGCTGGAAAGTGAAGAGGGTTCTCCTCTGCTCTTTCAGTTGTGTACACGTTTCAGAGAGAGCAGAGGCTGAGCAGGATGGGAAGTGGCAGGGTAAGGCCTCAGTGCAGTCTGACAGACTCCTTTTCCTCATCAGTACAAGCAAATGCTGGTGAAGGCTTTCACGGAACAAGTCCTGCCCCACTTCTCCTCAGAGGGCCCCCAGCGTCTCCTGCCTGTTCTGGACAGAATCTTCCCGCTGACCGAAATCCAAGATGCCCATGCGTACATGGAGAGTAACAGGAACGTGGGCAAAATCGTCCTGGAGGTGCCCCAGTGAGGGCGGCTGGGGCCCTACAAGACGCGGCCACCCCAGGTCTTCCTGGAGCAAATTTGGAAAAAATTTCACAGTCCACAGACCAGAGGCGGTGCTACTTCCCAACCGGTTCCCCTGGCTCTCGCCAGACCTCGGTAACAGATCCTTGTAAGGCAGGTTTGAAGAAATAAAGAGTGGACTTGAAGCGCGCTCGCGAGGTCTGGGACCGCGGGGCGGGTGTGAGATGGGTATCAGAACGCGCGTCGCTGCGGAGATGACAGGGGAGGCTGGGCCACCGAGGGTTTAAGCCAGGAAGGCCACGGCAGAATCCGGGGTAAGGGCACAGCGTCAGCCACGACGCACCCCTCCCAGCCCGCCCGCGCGCGCCCGGCAGCCCCAGGTCTCCCTTGAGTCCCGCCCCGCCCCCTCCACTCAGCTCGCGCGACTCTGGGCCGCCCCGACCGGAACACCGCCCTTTCTGAGCCTAGGCCCCGCCCCTCCGTCCCAGGACCCGGAAAGTCTTGCGCTCTCGCCTTTCCACATCCGGCCTCGGGCTTGCTTTGCTGTGGGAGGTTTTGTGTTAGGCCCTCGATGTCATACGGCTGGCGTGAAACGTCCCACGGCGTTATAACAGCTTCCGGCGGAGCCCGGTTCTTGAAGGCTTGTGTGTGACTTGGCGTTGCGCTTGAAGCTGAACGAGCTGAGCCCGGGGGGCGTCCCGAGGAATTTCGGCATCTGCTGCGGTAACCTCATCAGCCCGCCAAGATGGCGATGCAAGCTGCCAAGAGGGCGAATGTGAGTAGCCGGGCCTTCTGCAGAGGAGGGGGAGGACTTGGGTGCTTGACTTAGCAGCGTGTATCAGAACTCTTGCTCCTCCTCCGTCCCCAGGGAGGGAAATCCCAGAGTCAGATGGGATTTCTTCCCGGCCCCGACCGCAGGGATTGTGCTTCTTGAGCCACACTTCGGCTCCCCGCCCCTTTTGAGTGTTCCTTCGGTCTCTGACCTGGTGTCAGTGACAGTGTTAGCCCCACAATCTTTGTTGCTTGAACTGCACCTCGAACCTGGCCTTCTCGGCCTAAAAGTTGATAGCACAGATGAGTCTCCAGTAAATAACTTGATGGTTCACAGGCGACTGGAGCCTCGGATTCTCCTCCCACTAGTTTTCATGTAAATAGGGAGTAGAGAAATTAGGCGATTGTTGGCTTTTTTTTTTTTTAAACAATTGGTGATATAAGGTCACTTCCATTGTATGCCAATGGGGTGATTCCGTTGAGGGGAGAAATGGATGATATGGGGAGAAAAATGGGTTAATGTTAGGAGTGAAGTTTTTGAGTAGATGAATGTAGGTTGATAGGTTTAGTGATAATGCATATAAGGTACTTACCATTGGGTCATAATCTGTTTTCTCCAAGAAGTAAGGCCTGGGGTGGGCAGAGAAAGGAGTACAGCCAGTTCAGGTGTTGGACAGAGTGGTTATGGTAAAGTTTGAGGAAAGAAGAGAAAGTATGGTTTAGTGCCTTGTAGAGAGCAAATTTACTGGAAAAGTATATTAGGATTGTTTAGTAGTACTGATCATACATTTGAACTTATCTGTGAATCATGACAGCTAAAACTTTATTGTAAATATTTCTTTACCATTTGTCACCGCTACTAGTCTGAGAGCAGGGCCTAAGTCGGTATCTTATCCATTTATACAACATTTGGATACTTACCAGCTTAATAAATAGTTATTGGGCAAATTAATGTCCATTACATAAATGGGTATGTTATTCAGAAGCACCTTAGTGAGATCAGGACTGAAGATCCATATCTAAGAGTCATCAATTTACTGTGGAGAATATGTAAGTGGTTAAAGAGACCACTCAAAGAGTTGTAAAGAGTCAAGGGGAGTCTATGAAGGATCCAAAAAAGAAGTTTAAAGATAAAGCCCTGAGAAGCATATATGAATGGCAGAGAAGACTGAGAAGAAATAGCCAGGGAGGAGGAAGCCAAAGAAATAAGAATGTTTTGGGAAGGGACTAGTCAACAATGTAAGAAGACTCAGAGGTTAAGTAGGATGCGAATTGAGCATCACAATCAAGAGGACTTGGTGAATAAAAACAGTCTCAGCAGAGTGCTGAGGTGGAAGCCAGATTGTAGAAGGCCGACAGTGTCACTGTGGCAAAGAATACAAGGTATTAAGTATAGACTTCCTCTTTGCAGACATTTGATTGGGAGGGTGGGGTGAATTGGGGTGGCAGGATAGGATAATAAGTAGAGGGAGCTGATAAGTTTAGGGAAGGCAGAAACCTTTGTGTTTTTTTTTTTCTTCATGATGTGTTACTAATACCTAGCCTAGTATATACATAAAGAAGGCTCTCAATAAATACTGGTTTTAAATGAATGAGGAGGAATCTAGATAAGTATTTAATTTTGTTTAAAGATTGGTAGACTGTGAGGACCTGCTTAAGTGAGGAAGACAAGACTCAGGAAACTACTACCCTGGTGCCCTGGTGTGCCCGTTCGAATGTATTATGTCCCCCAGAAAAATCCATATTCTTTGATGCAATCTTGTGGGGCAGACATATTAGTGGGGATTAAGTTGGAACATTTGGATTAGGTTGTTTGCATGAAAATACACCCCTCCCAACTGTAGGTGATAACTCTGATTGGATATTTCCATGGAGGCATGGCCCCACCCATTCAGGGTGGGCCTTGATCAGTGGAGCCA
>PVKY010008499.1:0-14014 GCA_004027775.1 Bradypus variegatus
AGTCACGTAGTCCTGTAAATGCTGTTGGCATGTCTGCATGTCCCTCTGGACTCAAACTCTCTGTGAAGGCGAGACTGCATCGTTAGACATTGTCTCTCCAGCCTCTGGCCAAGTGCCTGATGCCCGGGAGGTACCTAATGCCCAGAAGTTGAAGGGATGAGTGAGGGAGTGAAAAGCGCTTGGTGGATGGGAGTGGAGTCAGGAGGGGGAGCAGCTTCGGGAGATAGGGGAGGGGGTTTGTACCTGGTGTCCTCACCAGCTGTTTGACTGCTGTCCTTAGCTCTAACCTCCCTTCCTCCCACTCTTCTCATCTGAGCCCTCAAAACACACTCGCAATCTGAGGTTGGATGCTCTGGGCCTTGCCAGGAATCTGCCCCTGTCTAAGTGACTCCAGGTGTCTTCCAGGAGAGCACGAATCCTGAGGGTTTCCCAGTAAGTAGAGGGGGTTTGACGTGAATCCAGTCACGCACTCCCACCTACAGTACCCTGATGACTAAACCCTAGACTTTGGAGAAATATGGTGAGGTTTAGAGGGTGCAATTTCTGGCCATGGACATGAGAAAAGGATTCCTGAGGAGACCCCTTTACTGACTACAGCTGCTGACTGAACAAACCAGCCATGTCCAATGACACAGTGATACCGATGTCTAAAATCAGAAATCACTTGGTACTGCCTTAAATCCTTTCAGGATGAGTCAGGACAGGGGCAATAAAGGTTAAGAAGGAGAAAGAAAGGGAGGGAAGGACAAAAGAAAGAAGGGAGGGAGGAAGTCACTTATTGGGCTCAGTTCCAAACCTTTTGTTCCTCCTCCACTTTAGGAAGAAAGGGTTTCAGCTGCCCCAATGTGTGTGGACAAGTCACCAACCCTCTCTGGGCCTCGCTCCTCTCTGTTAAATGAGGGGGCGCTGGACTATGTGGTCGGAGCCCATGCCCAGCTCCTTCCAAATCTCTGTGTCCCCCCCATCCTTCCTTTTGCCCCATCTCCTGTCATTGAAAGAACAAGTGCAGCAAACTCCTACCCAAGCCCAGAGCCAGGGTTGGAGGTGATGTTGAAGGTTTGAGAACCAGCCAAGGAAAGGGACACCAGGGGAATGCTCAGCCGAAGGCAAAGCCAGAGGTTCCTGGAGCAGTACTGACCCTAGTTGTGCCCTTGACTGACATACAGCATTGCCTGGTATGCAAGGACAAAAGCCTACATTTGATGAGTCTCCCAGACTCTGGTTTCCAATCTCTGAGATGCCTCCTCACCTCTAGAGAGATGGAGAAGGTGTTTGAAGCTGCTTCTGCCAAGACCTAGAAGGTTGCCTAAACTGGCTCTAAGGGGCCTTCCCCAGAACATTTGAGCACAAATTATCCAAGGCTCTGAACCTTGCCAAAATCTGATCTGATCTTCCTCCTTATGAGATTTAGCTCCTTCTGCCACCTAAAAACAAGGATGACAATACCTACCTCTCAGGACCACCCTTGGGATGATACCAAAAAACAAACATTTGTTGAAACTGAGCCTTCACACCATCCTGGCCTTGCAAAGTTGTGATTTTCCAGCATTTTAAATTTTCCCTCTATTCTTGAGTTGCTGTGTTCAATCCATGGTAATTAATAATAGTCACGATATAATTATGAATAAAAATAATCACAACTACTGCCACATACTGAGTCCTAGTATAAGCCAGGCACTATGCTGAGGGTTTATGTTTTTATATCCATCATCCATCCAGTGTTCGTACAACCTAAGGGGTAAATACTAATATCTCCATTTTATACGTGAGAAGACTAACTCTCAGAGAGATGAAGTTACTCATCCAGTATCACAGAACGAGAAAGAATATCCCTTTGTATATGGCCTTAATCATAACTGAGTCCTCCTTCATTTTGTCTCTAAATCAAATCTCTGAAGCTATTCTCCCTGACTCCAGCCTTTCTCCATAATAAACTACCATGCCATCAGGCACTGGCTTGTGGAGAAATCTCCAAAGCAAGCAATCCTGCATTCAGTCCATCTTCCCATCAACTAATATTTAAGTGCCTGCTCTATGTCAGACACTGCTAAGTACACAAAAGTTATATAGACTGTAAGCGTGGCTCCTGCCCTTGGTAGGGCCAATTGAGTCACGCTGAGCACAAATCAGGAGTTATAGGGTGTCAGAGAATGCTCAGGGCACATGGAAAACAGTGACCTGTTCTCCTCAACTGGGTAAAAAAGTCTTTAGAGTAGACCAAGGAGAAAAGGTGTGGTGGGAGATTACAAAGGTCGAAGAGAGAGGACTTGAGGAATGGAGTCCCAGGTTAATTCCAAGATTTCAGACTTAGGCATCTAAGTGGATGGTGGTACCATTCTCAGAGCTTGGAAATGGAGGTTCATGATGGGAGGTGAATCATTTTGTTGAGGCTAAGATGAATATGAGGCATGCACATGGAGATATCTGGAAATAACATGAGCTAAATCCTCCCGAGAGTTTACTCTGAGCCGTACAGTTTTTCTTTTAATCCTCACAATAACCCTATTATTACCTCCTCCCCTTTTTACAGTTGAGGAGACTGAGGCACAAGCAATTAAGTACCTTGCTCAAGATCACATGTCTCTTAGCCTGGCTCCTAGACCTGAGGATGGGCCAACCCGCTTGGCTCTGGAACCTGCGTGTCAAGCAGAGCCCGGGAGTCATGGGCCCACAGATGGCATCTGGAGCCTTAAGAGGAGGTGAGATCACACAGGCACCATGAGGGAAAAGGCCAAGAACAGAACCACAGGGCACACCAACACTCTCATCTAAGTAGGAATCAGCAAAGGCTGCTGAAAAGAGAAACTAGTCCAGTGGTTTCCCAGAAGCCAAGGAGCCATTTCAAAAAGAAAGCAGTCTAAGGAGAGGCTAGGCCTCCCTATAATTGGGCCTAAGAGGCTCCTCTTGAATGCCTCTTTGTTGCTCAGATGTGGCCCTCTCTCTCTACCTAAGCCAACTTGAAATGTGAAATCACTACCCTCCCCCCTACGTGGGATCAGACACACAGGGAAGTGAATCTCCCTGGCAACGTGGAATATGACTCCCGAGGAGGAATGTAGACCTGGCATCTTGGGATGGAGAACATCTTCCTGAACAAAAGGGGGAAATGAAAGGAAATGAAATAAACTTCAATGGCAGAGAGATTCCAAAAGGAGCCGAGAGGTCACTCTGGTGGGCACTCTTACGCACAATTTAAACAACCCTTTTTAAATTCTAATGAATTGGGGTAACTGGCGGTAGATACCTGAAACTATCAAACTACAACCCAGAACCCATGATTCTTGAAGATGATTGTATAAAAATGTAGCTTATGAGGGGTGACAACGGGATTGGGAAAGCCATATGGACCACACTCCCCTTTGTCTAGTTTATGGAAGGATGAGTAGAAAAATTGGGGAAGGAAAAACACAAACAAAGGCACCCAGTGTTCTTTTTTACTTTAATTGCTCTTTTGCACTTTAATTATTATTCTTGTTATTTTTGTGTGTGTGGTAATGAAGGTGTCAGGGATTGATTTTGGTGATGAATGCACAACAATGTAATGGTATTGTGAACAATTGAATGTACAATTTGTTTTGTATGACTGCATGGTATGTGAATATATCTCAATAAAATGAATATTAAAAAAAAAAGAAAGCAGTCAACACAGTCAAATGCTGCAGGGGAGCAAAGATGGGAAGGTCTGGGGGAGGCTCTTTGGATTTAGTAATTAGAAAACATTAACCCCTTTTTGTCTATCCTAACAGATTCAGACTCAAGTTGAGCTTCAACGCCTTTCTCCTGTTGAGCCTCCCACCTGTCTCCTTCCTGCAAGACATCCCTCTTTACCTCTATGTAAAGCAAGCAAATCTCTTTAGAGACTTTTCTATCTAGAAGGGAATTTGAGTTCGTGTATGGTCTTCTCTTACAAAGTCCAGTTCTTTGTCTCAACACATACATTATTCTCCTAGCCAAAAAGACTCTTCCCCTTCTGTTCACAATCCATTTATCATATTTCTTCAAAATGTAATTCCATCTCAGTCTAAACTGTTAGATCCCTTCATAGTTTTTACCATTTAGTATGATGTGACACTCAAGTTTCCCCATATATGTGTTATAGATTAGATTAGTATCTGTGCTTACCTGCCTATCTTACCACAAGCTTCTTGAGGTAACACAGCAAATCTTGTATTGGTTGGTATCCCCCTCACTATGTGAAACAAACTGCTCTGAGCAGTCGTTGCTGAGCAAATATTTTGAACTAAGACTGACCACTAAATAGTTACTCAGAGTTATTTATTAAGTGTGAGTAATGGGGAGAAAGAATTTTTGAAGATGACTATGTGCTGATACTAACCCTCATTTTTTATCCAGGTTGCATTCTTCCAAGACAAGGGAGGAGTCCTACAGAAATTTCTGTTCTTGAGGAAGGATTAGTTATAAAGGGAAAATGTATATAAGGCAATCACCAGAATCCCCTGTTCTGAGTAGCCATCCCAATTCTGATGACATAAAAATGAAACATCATGGCAACAACTTATGAATAACATCTAAATAACATTACTGACTCAAGTTTCTATGTAGCAACTGCGAGAAAATAAGTCATTCCACCACAGGCAGATCTAAACAGGTTTAACAACAGTGTTCATCCCAGCTTCTTCACTTTCAGGTAGCTCCCTGGTGTCTTACCATTTTCCTCTTATTCTAAACAAAACATGTAGAATTTAAATTAATGTGAATATAAAATAAAATTCTGGGAATTATTTTTGAAAAAACTTAAGATTTTGAGTGAAGCTTCCAAATCACCTTAAAAGGCCCAGAATTCCTAAGAGAATAAATTTTCCAGGAAATATGTGGAAAAGTGAAGTCTTCTACTGGTATACTAACTCAAAGCTCTCAAAGACCCCTTCCTTTAAGTATTTAATTCAATATATAAAGATAACCACTAGTAGATCTAAAAATACAATATAAAGAAGTATCTAATGGGAGGGGCAGGAGGATAGGGAAGAACAAATCATATGGCCTAAAATAAGATGACAATAGCAAGCAACTATTATCACAATAAATGTACATGGTGATTTTTTTTATTTTGTAAAAAGACTAGATTATATTATGCCTTGAAGAAGCTCATATAAAATGAGAACACAGAAAGGTCAGAAGTAAAAAGAAGGAAAAATGAAAACAAATTTAAAAAGAAGCAATAAATAGTTGCTTGTTTAACAGGTATTATGTGTCAGGAACAAAGTTAACCAGGCTTGGTGAAGGTAAGAAAACTAAGCCAGAATTGAGGATTAATAACATACAAAGTTGTAGTGAAGACAAAAAGAAGGTATTATATCAATGAAAGAGTTGCTTTATGTTAATTAGGATACTCCACATTGAAGATATAACCATAATAAACTCTTATGCACCAAATAATATAGTACCAAAATATATCAAACAAAAACTATCATAAATACAAGGAAAAATTAAAAGACACACTATAGTTATATGAAACATTAATACTTCTTTATCACTCCTTGGCAAATGAAATAGGAAAATGAATAATAATGTAGTAAATTTTTATAAATATTCTATGGATATTTTAGTAGAAATAGTCTCTATTTTCAGATTGTCTTATTAAATCTCCATTTTTAATCAAATAATTCAGATTCTCTATATATTGAGTATCAGCAAACATTTTCCATAAAGAGCCGAAAAAATAAATATTTTAGGCTTTGCAGGACATATGTTTGTAGCTGGAAAGCAGGCATAGCCATAGAAAACATATAATGAGGCAGTAACAAATGACTGTGACTGTGTTCCATAAAATTTATTTAACAAAGAGGCTGTGGGCAGGATTTGACCCATGGACCACAGTTTGTCAATCTCTGCTATATATGATTACTTCATTTAAGTGGTCTCGGAACATTTACAAAAATTGAGTATATTGTAGACAATGAAAAATTCTGAAATTATAAAATAATAAATGTGCAGGCCATATGCTCTGACCACAATGCAATAAAAATAGGAACAAAAGCAGAAACAAATGCCCTCAACTATTCAGAAAATCAAAGATTTCCTCAAGCAAGAATAGCATTCAATCCTTACTTTTAAAGGTCCTACAAAGCCATCATCTCATTCCCTGTCCCTTTCCTCAGCTTAATCAGTGGACTCTTAAATAGCAGTGCAACTGAGACCAAACTCCCAGAATGAGAAGAACAAAATCAGGCAGGCAAAATTTGTCTTCACATCCTGTTATTTTCAATGACCACTAAGTGGTGGAATTAAGAAGCAAGCACTAAGATATAGAAGTGCTAAAATCTTAGCATTGGAGAGGAGCTTGGAGGGCTCCAGAACAACGTCATGAGAAATCCTTCCTTGTCACAGTTATATGGTCCTGCAGAGCCAGAGTGAGAAGTCAGGGGTCCTGACTCAAGGTTGAGAGTGCTTCCCAGGAAGCCACACCATTCTGCTCATTCCATGCCACCCTTGGAGTACACCTTCCCAAAGGCTTGGGAGGAGCCATGTCTGCCTCCCAGACCACACCCCACCCTCCCTTCACCCTCCCCTCATCTGCCCACCTTCATTCCTTCCCTCCTCTAACAGTAGCCAGTACACAGATCTGGTGGATGGGGCACTGACCTCCATGGGCCCCAACCCATTGAATCTGAAGTGGCTAAAGCATTCCCCTTCAGGAAGGAGCCCATGGCAGCAATAGCTGATTGAGCCCTACCTCAGCAGGTATGGTGTTTACAAAAGCCTGAAGGAGAAAATCAGCCTGGTAAGAAGTCAGGAGTGGAAATCCTTTCAAATCCCTTGATCCTGAGCAGGCTTCAACTATTTGTTAGCCCTTCCTTCCCACCATGGATGTTTAAGGGATCATCTTGAACAGCTTTCAGGCTATTCCCAAGCCCTGTTTAGATGTGGAATGTGGGCTATTACAGAAATTCAACTTCTATCTGCCCCAGATTCCTGATCAACTCAAGGGATACCAGAAAGAGAACGTTTGGATCTGATCACTCCACACCCAGGCAGGAGAATCTATTTCCCAAAATTAGGAAGGGTGAACTTGTTGTGGAAGAACAGACAGAAATGTTTCAGCATCTGGGTAAAGTAACAGTTATCACCATCTCCCTTCTCCTGCACACAGTTCCTTTCCCATCCCCTCTTTTCCACTTCCTCTGCCCCCCACCCCCTTCCGTCCCTTCCTCTAAGATCTTTCTCCCTCTTTCTCTTCCCCCAAGAAGATTCTCTTAGAATTTTGCACAATGTGTCTGAGCAGAAACTATGACCCTGATTATTTTTTTGCTCTCCACCTCTATTTTAGCCTGAGAAGAGTAGAAGATTTTTCTGAGTTGAGTTCAACTAGTGGAATTAATTCCTTTCCTGGAGGTTTTTCTCTCACAGCCAGCTGCATCCCATTACCAGAGTTTGTCTCTTCTTCTACCCCACCCCTCCCAACTCCCACTTTCCCCCAGATGGTTCCAATCGGGACGCCTGGCGCGCCTCGGGCTCCTCGCGCCTCACTTACCGCTGTGCCTGGGCTGCTTCCCGCGCGTCGGAGGGCAGCGAGGGAGCCCCTGGGTGCTGGGGGAGCCCTCGGGCAGCGATCCCGCCCGCGCCGCACCGAGCAGTTATAAGGGCGGCTGTGGCCCGAGGGAGGGAGGGGGTGAACAGAGGGACACGGGGCGGGTCAGGGGGAGAGGACACGCCTATTCCAGTTCCACGGCACTCCGTGCTGCTATGAAAATAAAATCCTCTTGCCAGGGAATGAACCAAAAGCGGCCTGATGTCAGCCACACAGTCACCCCTCATATGGGTAAGGGCTGGGCTGGGCATCAGTCCACCCCGAGACGGGCGCACCGGCTGGGCCCAGGGCACCGGGTAGAAGGGGCGGAGAAAACCTCCTTGCAGATGGTCACCTCCCGGAGGGAGCCACACCTGCCCTCCCACACCTGTCTGCCCGAGCGCAAGGGCCTAGGGAGTTTGTGGTAGCTCCTGTTAATGACTGGACCCCACAGCCGGTGTGCGCGTGGGTGGGAGGGGGTACCGACTGTGCTTACTCCAGAAAATGGGATGGAGAGCTGACCCCCAAGTCACCCTCCCCTTCTCCACCTTTCCCCACAGCTTAGCCTGTCTCTCCACCACTCTGGCGCCACCAGTGCAGGATGGGAAGCCAGGCTTAGCACGAGATGGGGTGGCGCCCCTCTCAGGGTCTCCAGCCAAAACGAGAAAATGGCCACGGAAAACTTCGCCAAGTCGGGAGAGAGCGCAGCAACTCCGCCTGTCAGAAGCGGCCGGCAGATACGCGCTCTTAGTACTGCCCCGGGGCTGAGATTATTATCTCTTTATTTTCCTAACCTCCGCTCCTACAAACCTCCACAATGCGCCTTGAAGGAAATGGGGACACCAGATAAAATTATGAAATAAAGGAATTTGCCTTTGGTGTCTGGTTTCCCCACCCCAGCGGCCCACTCCCCAAACATTATGGAGCCAATCCTACTGAAACTTGTCTTTGTTTACTTATCAAACAATCCTTGAGTGCCGACACCTAGACAGGGCTCTGGCAAGGCGCTACCCCATTGCCGCGGTGGGGGTGGGGAGGGAGCAGAGGCGTCTGGGTTTTTAAGGCGATGATAAGCACAGCTGATAAACTCACCTGTGTTACCACGCAGACGAATTACCGAGAGAAGGCCTAGGACTCCCCAGCCTTCTCATTTCCCACACCTCTCGTTTCCCAAGCTTCATGTGCTTTTAAAGTCTGACTTTCTGGAGACAACGCCCCCACCCTTGCTAGGTTTGTATTTCCCTCCCAAGAAACCAGTTTTGGAACATGTCCCAAAAGGCCTGCCACCCAGGGGTCAGCGAGTCGGCCTCCTCCACTCCCGTGTGCCCGTGGGTGTGTGCGACTGGGGGCGCTTGGTGGAGAGGACTGGGAACAACTATATTTTAGTGGGTATCACCCGCTAAGATCTCTCTGGACCTCTGTTTCTTGTCTGTAAGATGAGGAAGTTGGTGTCCAGTAGAAATATAATTTGAGCCACATATGTGATGTCAAAATTTCTAGTAGGCATGTTAAAAGTAAAAAAACAGGGAATTAATTTTTGTAAAATATTTTATTTAACCCACTGTATCCCAAATGTGATCAGTTCAATCTGTAATCAGTATTTTAAGATATTAATGAACAATTTTATATTCTTTTTTTCAAATGAAATCCTCAAATACCAGGACAAGGCGCTCGGGAAAGGCTAAAGAGGAAAGGGCGAGTGTATTTTTTTCTTCCAGATCTTCATTGTCCTCTGGGTGATGTTTTCCATATGGGGCCAGGGTATGGGTGAGGCCACCTGTGTGAGGAAGCTCATTCTGAGGCTCTGGTTTGACTCCCAACTCTACTTATCCTCCTTTGAGCATTACCTGGTTTAAGGTGAAAGGTAGTGTTGTTGAGTGACACTGAAGGAGAGCTCACCTGACTGGAAATAAAGAGATGGAGATCAGAGAGCCCCACAATAACAATGCCTTGTTTCTCTTACAAAGAGAGGTTGGTCTGACTCTGGAGAGGATGTTCATTCAACTGCAAGGCCAGGACAGGGTTATTTCCACAAGGATTGGGTCTAGGTCTGTCTCAGTCTGGAAGCCCCAGAAATCAGTCCCTCCTGACACCTCCCTGATCCCCATTCTCCAGCCCTCACCTCCATGGTCTCCACTCTCAATTGCAGGAGTGAACCAAACACAGGTGGCTCTTCCAATGACCTGGTCCTGACCCCTTTACCAGTGCCAGGTCAGGCAGAATTCAAATTCAGGGCTGTAGAACCTTGGGCCAGAGTCTCCCCATTTCTCTCCTTCAGCTTCTTCACTAGCAAGATGGAAGGTGATGTCTTCCTCCCTGACTGCAATTAAATCACATTGAAGAAGCACCTGAGTTTGTAGGAGAACACAGAGAAATTATATTTCTCTAATGTAATGCTAGCATCTTTGAACCACAGTGCCAATGAGTTTTCCATTCAATCCCTAAACAGTATGGGAAGCACTTGAGAGCCAACTATGCACAAAGCCTTGTATGGAATGTAGGAGAAGTATGAGAACAATCCTACTCAGTCTCTTTCCTCTAGAGAGAATTTCCATGTTTAGTGAATCATTAAGCAACTATTATAGATTATCGTCTATGTAATTGTACTGGGGAATCAAAAGAAAACTGTGGGAGAAATGGACATTGTGTTGGATGTCACACCAGAGGGACCCACGAGGACCACTGCTGGACCACACAAGGCAACAATCAACACTCCCCCTCAGATTCAGGAGAGACCTTCCTAGGATGGGAGGTTTAAAGGGTGAGGAAGAGTTCTTCAGATGGGAGCGCATTCCAGGCAGAGGGGGAAGAATCTGCAGTGGTGCAGAGGTCTGTGATAGCCCTGCCCACTAATAAAGTGTGAGCATAAAGTGGCCAGCCTGAGTCTGGACTATGTCTTGGAAGCAAAAGGGCATTGACGGTGTGAAGCAGGGACAAGCAGGGACCAGCAGGAGGCACAGCGTGGGCTGGAGCACCACACTGGTGGTATCGAGACCAGCACAGAGGCCGAGCGAAGGGAGGATGATTAGACAGTTCATGGTGTAGAATTTTAGGCATTTATCTTCTCCCACATTTTCCACAGAACCTTACAAAATTCTGCACCCACAGGTGCTTCAGGTATTCCTGTTGATTCATTGATAGGCTCCTCTGTGAGTCATGCTTTATTCCTCTACTAGAGGGTTGAAATGTCCCCCCCAAAATTCATGTCCATCTGGACCTTGAGATGTGACCTTATTTGGAATTAGGGTCTTTGAAATCATCCTAGAATTAGGATATACTCTAAATTCAATGACTGGGGTCCTTATAAGAAGATGAGAGGACACAGAGAGACATGGAAGAGAAGACCATGTGAGATGCAGGCAGAGATTGGAATTAGGCTGCCACAAACCAAGGAGAGCCGGGGAGTGCTGTGAACCCCCAGAAGCAAGAAGAGGAGCAGGCAGCAGTTTCTCCCTCAGAAGGAACCTAGCTTGTTGACGCTCTCACTTCAGATTCCAGCTTCTGCACCTGTGAGAGAGTATATTTCTGTTGTTTTCAGCCAGCCGGTTTGTGGTGCTCTCTAACGACAGCCTTGAAAATGGAGACACCCCTGAGACGCGGACAACTTTCCATACGGTGTGGCCAGGCGTGTTGTGTGAAATGCCAACAGCCTGCCTAACAGCAGGAGTCTGAAGTGGCCCAGGTTTCGTCTCCCCACCTGCGTCAGGCTGAAGGGAGAGGCGCGAGCAAGCAGGAGGGTAAACCCGTGTGGCGTGAGGCAGAGGGCGCTGGTAGCCCCGGAATGCAGGCTGGAGGGAACCCGCGCTCGCGGCCAGCACACCGCCAGCTCCCCGCGCAGCCTGCCCCAGCCCTTTGCTGTTGGGCTGTTTGTAAAACGCCCTGGTTACTGCTCAGACTCCCCCACTTCCCCTACCCTCCCTCCAACCCCCCCACCACCATTTTCTGGGATTGACTTTAAGATCCCAGGGTCTTACTTAATTCTGAGCAAAGTGGTAAACTGAGGCCTCCATGCTGAAACCAGACAGGAGCTGCCCGTCATCCCTCCAAGGCTGGGTCACAGAATCCCACTAAGTGCCCAGACTGGTTCGGGGACGTGAAACCCAATGCAGCTGCCGATTCTCCTCTTCCAGTGCCTTGGCCCCAAAATCCTGCCCTGGGGATCAGCCCCGACTCCTCTGTCTGGTGTGTGCCTGTGTCTCTCCCTCTTTCTCCCTACCGCCCTTTCCCTCTCACCCTCCCTTTCTCTCTCTCTCTCTCCCTCTCTTCCTCCCTCCCTCCCTCCCTCCCTTCTCAACCCGGGGTGGGGAGTCAGTAGCCCAGAAGGCCATGGAGAGCCTGGGCCTCTCTCATTTTGGCCCCATTCTCAGTCAGGCCCCACATACCAGTTTGTTCTCCTGGTTTGTGCTCCTTAGAAGCCTTTTGTTGGAGTTAGAGGCAGTAGATTAGAAAGAACTTGAACCTTGGAGTTAGGAAGAGCTGACCTGAATCCTACTTAACTGCTACCTGGTCTCTTTCCTCAGCTGAAAAAAGGATGTTCATAATACTTAAGTCACGGAGTGGTGAGCGTCAAATGTGATTATGTCTAGCACATAGGAGATATTCAATGACATTCATTCACTCACCCTGGAATTTCTAGCTCTGAAAGCAGGAAAGCAGCTTCTTAGGTATGTTCATGAAAGACAAGCGTGGGGGAGCTGGCAAAATTGCCTTTCAGCATCTCACCTTTGTCACGCCTTTCCTGCACTTCCAGGTACCCAGATGCCCCTGTACTTTCTCATATGTTGCTAAAAATAAAAGCTATGTTGACGTTTTAATCCCCAGTACCTCAGAATGTGACCTTATATGGAATACAGATGGGCTTAGGCAAGTTAAAATGGCATCACATTGGAGTAGGGTGGGCCCTTACGTACAGAGAAGGTAGCAAGGAAAGGATCCTCCCATGCAAGTTTAGGACTTCCAGCCTCCAGAACTGTGAGACAATAAATTTCCATTGTTTTAAGCCACCCAGTTTGTGGTACTGTTACAGCAGCTCTAGGAAATTAAGATGGCAGTATTACATATTGCCCCTCCCAGGGGTATTTCCTATTAAAAGAAGGGTCTATGAATTCTACTCAGCAATAAAAAGGAATGAACAACCAATCCACACAATGTGGATGAATCTCAAAAACATTATGCCAAGCAAGAGAATAAAGAGTACATACTGTATGATTCCACTTACATTCAATCTAGACGAGGCAAAATTAAACTCTGATGACAGAAGGCAGATCGGTGGCAGTCAAGACCCAGGAGGGTCCTCCAAGAGGAAACAAGGGGACTTTTTGGGGTTGGTGGAAATGTTCTATGTCTTGATTATGGTGGTGGTTAAGGTATGCATTCGTCAAAACTCAACAAACACGTTTAAAATAAGGGAACTTTATTGAAAATTAAACATCAATAAAGTTTATAGGAAAAAAAGAGCCTAGTAAGAGGCTATCACTTAATATGAAAAAGTCAATCTCTAAGAAGAATTCTAAGGAAACTGAAGGATGATCAGCCATGACAATGGGAGGTCTATCGGGGGAAAATCTGACAAAATTATTTGGTGTCCTTTCTGGGCATAAGAGGCTATTTTGGAACTGTGGTTCAAACACCTGAGTAGTTAAGATTCTGTGATTACCCACACTCAGACCTGTTTATTCTTCACTCCCTGGTTTGACACTAGGATATTTATTCATTCGACAAATATGTGTTGACTGGCTCTAAGTGCCAGGCACTCTTCCAGGAGGTAGGGATTCCACAGTGAACAAGTCAAAGTCCCTTTGCTCATGGAGCTTACATGTTAGTGGAGGGAGGGAAACAATAATCCAGTGAAGGTGTTTTGTCAAGTGGAGTAAGGGGAAATGGAGAGTTCTGGTTGGAGGGAACAGGTGCTATTTCACAGAGTGTGGACCTATGAGAGGAGGCCCTATTAGGCAACTACAGGGAGGCAAAGGGAACCCTGAGCCTGGCATGTTTGCAGAACAGCAAGGAGGCCGTGTGGCTGGAGGGCATGCAAGGGGGAGAGTGGAAGGAGAGGAGGTCACAGAGGAGTGGGCAAGGGGGCGGGGGTGGATCAAGCGGGGCCTTGTGAAGCATTGTGAGCGAGATGGGAAGCCATTGGAGGGTGAGCATGACACGATCCAACTTACCTTTTAAAAGGCTCATACCCCCTGTGTTAAAAATAAACCTGGGGGAGAGAGGGATGTACCTATCTGCTGTTGATAAGCAGGTGGAATGATGTAGCCTTTCTGAAGGTCAGTGTAGTTGTTCCACAAAAAGTTAAGTATGTGGGGACCATGGGGTCCTGCAAACTCATTATGGGATATGTCATTTGAAGATCTGAGAGCAGAGACATGAATGGACATTTGCAAACTGGTGTTCACGGAGGCAGCAATCACGATTTGCAAAGGGTGGAGGTGACCTAAGGGTACATTGACTGAAGAACGGAATGGTGTACTGTGGTGTACA
>PVKY010008500.1:0-14014 GCA_004027775.1 Bradypus variegatus
TTAAGACCCCGGTTGGAGCTCAGCTGAGCTATATTTGCTTGCTGGGAGAGAGCTTCTCTCTGGCACCACGAGGCTTTGCAGCTCGGGCTATGGGGGAGGGGTCTCCCGGCTTGGATCCGCAGGTTTCACTTACAGATTTTATGCTGTGTTCTCAGGCATTCCTCCCAATTCAGGTTGGTGTGTGATGAATGGACGGTCTTGTTTTTCTGGTTTTTTCTTTGTTGTTCCAGGGGGACTACTTAGCTTCCACTCCTCTCTATGCCGCCATCTTCCCGGAAGCCGGTCATTGCTTTTTAAAGCTCCTTTTCTAATGTTTCCTTTAAGTCTCTTAGTTCTCCCATGTCATAGGTTTGTTTGTGTAATATTAATATTATCAGTTAATTGAGAACACCCCGTCGCTTCCATTTTGGTGTTCTCCTCTGCTGAGTGATTATTTGGAGGTGAACTGCTTCAATTCCAACACGGATGCGCGCCCGGGGTCTCTGCCACGGGACCCGCTGCCTGCCTGGGCTCCCCGCGCTCTGCGTCAGCTGCGGGCGGTTGGTGCAGTGGTTAGCGCCCTGGGGCAGTGCCCTCCTTTCTGGTCCTGCAGCCCCTCCTGGGCTGCCCTGGGCTCAGCAGCGGGCCAGCATGGCAGACACGCTGGGCTTGGCTGGGGGGTGTCCCACCTGCGAGGGAGGGGGCGCGGCTGTGTCCTGGCCAGGGGTCCCGTGGGTCAGCCGGGCATAGGTCACGTCCTGGGGGTCCTCAGGAGCAGCAGCCTGGGGCAGGGGAGAGTCCAAGGCAGGTACGGGGTCAGGTGGGGGGAAAGGTGGGGGAGTGGAGGGTGAGCACCCACCTGACTGGCTGTCTGTCTGTCCTCTTCCACGTGTCTGTCCTTCCTGCCCAGCAGTTCCCCCGGCAGGCAGGAGGCAGGGGTGACCACTACCGACTCAGGTCCTGAGAGGTCCACCTGGGCGTAGGTCACGTCATGGGGGCCCTTATCCTCAGGCCTGTGCTGGGGAGACAGTGAGAGTAGTGTGGACTCCTTGATTTCACTCCTGACCCTGACACTGTTCCCAGAGTGACCTTTAAGCCTTGACATCGGCTCATGTCACTCCCAAGGAGTCTGCAGGGGCTTCCGGGCTGTGCAGCACCAACCGCTGACCGCAGGCCTGGCCTCCTTGCCTGGCACTCCAGCCCCTGCTCCTGGTTCCAGCCCCACCACCCCTCTTTCCAGCGTCCACTGCTGCGGCCCCAGGACCTTTGTGCCTGCTGTTTCCTCTGCCTGCATCTGCTCACCCATTACCCATTTGTGAGGTTCCCTCCACTCAGTTGTCTTCTCAGATGCCACCGTCTTGGGGAGCCTTTCCTCTTATTTCAGACCTGCCTTCCCTCTCACGCACGCTGGGCCATCGTCTGCTTTACTTTTCCTGATGGCACTCACACTCCTGGACACTGTGCATTTGTTTGTGTATTGTCTCTCATCCACTAGACGGTGAACTCAGGGAGGGTGCAGAGCTTTGCTCCCCACTGTATCTGCAGCTCCCAAATGCAGCCTGGTGAAGAGTGGGCTCCCTGTAAATAACTGTTGGATGAATGAGGGGGAGACTAGGGAACCTGCAGGTGACTCATATACTCATGTAATCATTTCAGGCCTGGGACCCTCTAACCACCAAGTCAAAGAGAGGAAAAGGGTCTAGGGAAGGGGCCAGGAAGGAGGCTGCAAGGAAACCAGGGGACAGTGAGGTCAGAGCAGCTGGGATGCAGCAAATTTCCAGAAAGGAGCTGTTAGCTGTGGGTGCTGCCGAGAGCTGGGTTACTCAGCAACTGGAAGGTTGGGAAGGAGCAGGGCTCACCCAGCTGTGCAGCTCTACGTCCTCAGGAGGTTTGTCTTTCATGGCAGCATCTGGTGGGGTGAGAGCACGTGGGGCTGTTATCTCTCGGCAGGATCCCCTGGGGCATCTCTTTCCCTGTTCTCAGGTTGGGCAGCTGAGACCCTGAGAGCACACAACACTGTGTCCCCCTGAGCACCAGGAGCCCTCCCCGCCTATGCCCCCAAACCCCATTATCGATCCAAATCTCTGGGTCCCAGGAAGACCCCTCATCTTCCTCTCACAGAGGTGTTCTTCCACTGGGTCAGCAGCTGGGCTGCAGCTGGGGGAGGAGAGAGGAACGTCAGTTGGCAGAGAGGGAGCTGTGGGTGAGTGGGGGTCTGGGGGTCTTTGGGGAGCAGTTACCTCCTCGGCAGGCTTCCGTCTTTGTCCACTGGATCTGCATCCCCTAAATGAAGTTGGGATTCAGCGTCTCTCTGGGCAGGGGCAAGGTCTACAGAGAGTCTTACCTGGAGAACGTTATAACCACCCACCCTCCAACAAACCCTAAAAAGTACCTGCATGTTTGCTTCGAATATTTCCCAAGATTGAGGGAGCTGAGAGAATGCCTTACATATTTGTGTGTGCTGACATGATGCATTTTCTCTTTGGATTTTCTGATTGTGAAACTCTGGAGAAGGATTTCAAAGCTGACTTTTCCCACCCATTTGGGACCCCTTTGGCTGGTGCCCTAAGCACATCCTTGGTCTCCCATGGAACCCACCCTCCTGGGGAGCCAGGTCGCCCCATTCCCCACTCACCCGACTTCTGGTTCTTTCCCTGGTGCTGGTGTCGTATGAGGAGGAGGAGGAGGAGGAGGAGAGAGAGGAGCAGGATGAAGGCCACCAAGGCCCCGATCAGAACGTTCAGGAGCTGTTGGAGACCTTAGGGTATGAGTGATGTCATGAAAGCACCAGTGCTGCCCCCTGAATCGAGCACCTACTGTGTGCCAGGCACATGCGGGGACCTTTGCATTCATTGTCTGCAGCCCTCACAACCATCCTGCATCATGGGGCTCCACCCCGCCGCCCGTGTGCATATGGGGAAACTGAGTCTCACAGAGGTAAGTCACATACACCAGGTCACCCCATAGGAAGTGGCAGAGCGGGGATTTGAACCCAGGACTGTGGGTGGCCTTGTGCTTTCCTTGTGTTGCCCCACCAGGGGGACCACAGCTTTGTGCTCTGGGGCCCTTGTCTGACTGGAAGGCCTGTCCTCCTGGGCCTTCAGCTGGGTCTGGGAGTCCCCTCCTGGGGAAAGGTCCAACTGCATACGATGGACTCTGTCTCCCTCCTGCCCCCCAGCCTTGCCCAGACCCCCCAATACAAAGCCCTGACACTCCCCTGTGGGGCTTGCATGGACTATGGGGCCTGTGTGCCCCTGGGGAGGGGTGGGGGAGGGCTCTGCCCTTTACTGAGCTCTGTGGTGTCCAAATCTCTTGGCAGCCCTGAGCGTGGGCTGGTGCTAGGCCAGCTTTACAGCGGATGTGCCCGGGACTCAGAAGAGACACGACTCCCTGTGGTCCCACAGCAGGGAGGGACAGAGGGACGGCAGCCGGGGGTCTGGCTGTAGCCCTTGCCCTTTGTACCTGAGCTGGGGGGGAAGGAGCTGGAACTCCCCCAGTGCCCTGCCTCCCCCACTCCCATGAGGTCACCGTCACTGCAGGAGATGGACGGGCCCACCGTGGGCTGGGGTCCTGGAACACTCCTCCCGCCAGGTCACTACCAGAATTATAGGATCTGCGCCAGGCACCTTCCTTTTATATTCAGGAAACAGGCCCAGGGGCCAACTCTGGAAGTGCCTGAGCAGACAGCAGAATTCAGCTCCTGGCCCCAGAGGGGTTCCCGACCCCCAGACGCAGAGACCCTCACTCACCACTCTGTGGGCCTGGTTCTGAGGGTGTGCCAAGCTGGTCCTCTGAGCCTCCTGGGGATCGGGACAGGGAGGTGAGAGGCCGGGGCTGTGCCCTCCTCTCTTCATCCCCAACACCTCCCTCTGCTTCAATCTTACTGAACCCCTGGGGCCCGTGCGGTACGCTGCCCTGCCCAGGAGACAGGACCAGCCCCGGGGATGTGGGGAGAGCATATGAATATTTGGGAGATTCAGAATTGACCAGGGGAGGCTGTGAGCAAGGAGGCCTCCGTGACTCACCAGCACTGGGGCTGGGTCCTGTGGGTGGAGGTGGGGCCCCAGAGTCTCCTAAGAACATGCTCGGGACGTGCATGGGGGGCTGGGGCTGCCTCTGTGTCCCCATCTACTCTCCAAAGCTTCACCTACATCTGTCCTGTGGCCTCTCGAAGGGGGCCTCCCTCCACCCACCTGGCACCTTCCAGGTGCTTGGAAGTGTGGGGGAAGGGTGGGGTGAGAAGCCCCTGTTGCCTCCTTCCTCCGAGGGACTGACTTCCCTGTGAGCTCCCTCCCATCCCAGCCCAGAGCTCCCTGGGAGATGGGGCCCTGAAGTGACTGTTATTCACAGAGGGGACAGGGACAGGGCTCCTCACCTAAGACCAGGAGCCCCAGGGGGGCACTGGGCCAAGACAACAGGTAGGGGTTGGAGCTGCAGGAGCCACAGCACCTGTAGGTGTCCCCAGGGGCTGAGGTCACAGAGCTCACGGTGAAGTCGGCCAGGTACAGGTGAGCTCGGTGCCAGGATCTAAGACGCAGTGGAGAATTGGCTCCCCCATCCTTGTACAGAAGGAAACTGTCCATCGGGCTCCACGACTGACAGTGCAGGGTCACGTTCTCCCCCGAGGACACTCTGGGGCCTGGCTGGGCAGAGGGGGAGGGTGTGGAAGGGAGCTCCCCTAGAGAGAGGAAGGAAGGTGAGGGGCTGCCAGCCTCCACCTCGGTGCCGGACTGAGATTTCCCCAGGTCTCTTCTCTGAGAACTCTCAGTCTCTGTGTCTCTGTCTCTGTGTCTCCATGTCCCTGCCCCTCCCATCCTCTCTCTCTCTGTCTCCTCCTCTCCTGTGACCCCTCACCCCTAGCCCCGACCATCTCCCCCTGGGTCCCCCCACAGGGCCTTGCAGAGTCAGGGTCCCCAGATGGACCCAGCTGGGCCCCTCACCTGCGATGAGAATGTCCAGGGGCTCACTGGGGGCCAACCACTCGGAGGAGAGGCTATGTGCACCGTAGCATCTGTACCGGCCCCCGTGGGTGCTGCTCACACGGACCAGGGGGAGGTCGGCCTGAGAGAGCCCCCCTTGGGGCTGCTGGCTGAGATGCTGGGTGAGGTCTTGTGCCCCGTCCTTGGACAGAGTGAATCTGTCGTAGCTGACGTCAGAGCGACACTGGAGGGTCAGGCTCTGTCCCGAGGCCACGACGGGGCCCGGCTGGGTCAGGAGGGACGGCTTCCTGGGCACACCTGGGGAGACACCGTGGACTGCAGGGGATGGTCCTCCAAGCACCTCCCGCCTTGCCCAGGGCTCCAGGTCTAGTGTCTCACACACTGTTTCTCTGGAGCCCTGGGCTCCCCTCACCCATCCTCCCATTTGGGGCTCCCTGAGGACAAGACTCCCCTTAACTGTCTGGACCCTGAAGACCTTATGGGGCAGGGATGGGGCTTCCTCACCTGAGACCAGGAGCTCCAGGGGGTCACTGGGTTCTGACCACACGTGGGGTCTGTCCCTGTAGTAGCCAAAGCACCTGAATGTCCCCTGTGGCTGGAGCTTATGGGGAACACGGCCTGGAACTGCCCGTTGGGGTGTCGCTGTGCATCCAGGGTCCAGGAGCCGTCATGTTCTCCTTCCTCAGACAGAACAAACCCTCCAGATCCCCTCCATGAGTCACACTGGAGGGTCACGTTTCTTCCTGAGGTCACCACAGGGCTTGGCAGGGTGGAGAGGGTGGGTTTGCTGTAGGATCCTAGGAGAGAAGGAGGAGCTGTGTTAAATGGGGCCCTCACCTCCCCATTTCCCCAGGTGGGCTGTGAGAGGGAGACACCCCCTGGGAGCAGACCCTCTTCTGGAGGGTGAAGCCCGACGTGGGACCTCTGAGTGTCCTCTCAGTTGATGCCACCACCAGCTCCAGGGGGTCACTGGGTGCTGAAAAGGCAGTGGAGCTGCGGTATTTGCAGTGATACTGCCCTGCATAGGTCTCTGTCATGTGTGGGATGGAGAACTTAGCCTTGTCCCTGGGCTCCTGTGGGTTCTTTTTGTCCCAGGGTGCTGGGCTTCCTGCTCTCTCCAGACGGTACTCCTCGGCCTCCAGGGTCCCCTGACACCAGATGGTCATGGGCCTCCCCCAGGTGATCACAGAGCCTGGCTCAGCCCAGATGGTGGGTTTGGGGAGGGTCCCTGGAAGGGAATCAAAAGTTGTTTTTAAGGGGATTATTCACTAACCTTCGTTCCCCCACTCTCAACTTCATCTCTCCTGCTGGATTTGTCACTGTTATCCCAGATCAAGGAGTCTGGAGGTTCTGGGGTCAGCTCACCTGCCTGCCCTTGGATCCTCTGGCTAGACTCAGCCCTAGAAAAGAGTCCATGTGAGACATTTGCACCCTGGAATCTGAGCAGATCCTCTCCTCCCCTTGAACATCCAAGCCCTGGGGTCTCCTAGTAGACCAGGGCCTGGCTGTGGCTGGGACCCCTCCCATGCTGGAGCTCCCCCACCCTCTCAGATCTCACCAAGGCAGAGCAGGGCTGTGAGGGTGGGGGTCATGGTGTCTCCTCCCACTGGGTCCGGCTGAGCTGGGTGAGACCTCGGTGCCTGGCAGGACAGACAGCCACACAGGGTGTGGCCAGTGGGATCCTCGTCCTACATGGCACAGGTTGTCACATCAGCCTCACAGGAAAGGGAACAGCTCCTCCTCGGGAGCCTGGCTCTCGTTTCCCCAGGGCAGGGCTGAGAGCTCCAGGCTCTGTGGAGAGATTCAGCCATAAATGCGTTCTCTCCCAACCCAAGCCACGTGCTGCCTGCTGTGTCCTCTTCTTCAAGGGATCAGGATGTAGCAGCCAAACAAACCCTGGTGTCAGTCGTGGGTCCTGCCTTTCACGGAGAGAGTGGTGAGGACATCGCCTCCCTGTCAGAGCCGCGCTGTTGGGGTCTCCTTCCCTCCTTCAGCCCGTCCACTGCAAGTCGCTCTTGAACTCTTATTGGCCGTTGTCACACTGGCCCCTGGAGATGCCTAAGTGAGATGCAGATTCTTCTCTGCAGAGCCTGGAATAGCAGTCACACACATTTTACAGCTAACTGTGCAGTTAAAGTGGAGTTACCTTGTGGCAATGAGAATAAAGTAGAAATACAGTGAAATAGAAGAAACATGGCTCTTCCTTTGATCATAAATTGTCGGTTTTCTTCTAAACCCTCCCCATCATGGACTTCCTTTATTTTTCAGCAATAACCTCTTCCCCTATTTCCTTGGAAACCACTCCCCAAGTCATTTCTGCCTCCTCAGTGATCCTTTTTAGGTTGGGCAGAGCTCTCCTCCTCCACATGCTGTGACTGTTTTCAAGTGTTTTGCAACATGAATGTGGTTATAGCTCTGACTTTGGGAAAGCTTTTTTCATTGAATTCCTGACATATCCTCCTCTACTTGTGTGACCTTGAGCTGTCACTGCCTTTCTGTACCCTAACTGCCCCATTTGGAGCATATTGATTGTGAGCCCCTGTCCTCAGATGGGTCGTGGCAGACATGGTGCCTGTAATATGGAAGGAGCACAGTCATGGGCAATTTCCAACCAGATTAAGACACACGGGTGTGGGGACATAAAGATCAAGTGTCAAACTCTACAGTTAAGGTAGAAGGTTGTTGTCCCCACTCAAGAGTTACTGTCCTCTCAGAATGCCAAAATGCTACTAACATTTTCATGAAATATGTAGCCACAGCCATATGCAGAGAAAGAGTTAAGTCCAGTCCTTGAAATGGAGGGCTAAGCGCAGCAAATACAGAGGCCACCACTGAGTAACCACTGATGCCTGGGAAAGGGAATGGTCACCAGGGCAGACATTTCCAGATCTGTGTGGACACAGAAGATAATTCCCAAGTTCTCTTGGGGAAGGCATGGTGGTCCCAGCTCTGGGGTTAGGTGTGTGTGGAAGAGCACTGGGCTATATCTGTTCACTGACCCAGGCCCATCACCACCCTAAGCCCCACCCTTATGTGTGTGTGACAGACTCTCCTACATTGTCACATTTGGTGTCTCCATCACTCATGAGTGTGAGGCTCATGTTGGAACCATCCATGCCCCTCACCACCCTGAGCAGATGCTGCATTTGGGACAGTAGATCCACAGGGGAGGGCACTCCCAGGACGGGCAAGGGAGAACCCCCATGAACTGTCCTGCTAGTGGGAGGGGAGCAGTGCAGTAGACACAGGTAAGGAGGCGCAATGACAACAATGACGAACAGTGCTCAAATGACCTTCTACAGCTTCACTTTTGGGGTTGTCACGTCCAAGAAATAAAAATAATTTGAAAATAGAAATTTTAAGTGAAACATTTCTAGTAATTTGAAAAAGAAGAATGAATGTGAATTCTTGAAACAAAGAATGGGATTATGTTACAGAAAAACAGGCAATTACATTCATTTCCTTGGCATATATCCTAGTGGTGAAAATTAATTAATTAACAAATTCAAGGTGTTTATTCCATCATAGAGTAGACATAGCTGAAGAGCCTATTTGAAATTGGAGTGCATTATTCAGGATATTTTCCAGATGTAGTATGCAGATTCCTTATTTTAAAAATTTAAAAATGAGATGTAGTGTCACAAGGGGCAAAATGTATCCTTGTGAGTTTCAGAAGGAAAGCAGTGAGAATGTCTGGGAACAGTCCCAGAGGCGAACAGTTTCACATTTTACAGAGATGTAGAAAGCCATGTAATTCCTAGGATGTATAAACAGAGAAATGGAATCTGTAGGTTGATACTTCATGGTAAAGTAAAGGAACTCAATAGGACCTGACTGCCCAATATCAGAAACACATACCAGAGGATATTGGAAAACACCTCATAGGAATTGCTGGTATTTAGAGAATCCTATATTATCTTGAATTATTATTAATGGAGAAAGGTAAGTAGGTCAGCAGATGAGCAGCCCCAAAGTGTAAGGAGCCTCAGGGCACATCTGATCCACTGGGACTTGTGTCTCACTCATAAAACCCCCCACATCGGGCTCCATCTCTTGAGGGTTAAGGATGGCATTGGAAGGTAGATCCTTAGCATCACAAGATTTTATTTCTTTGTTTGAAATAAGAACAGTTTTAAGGAATCTTGGTAAAAATTGAGAGTGAAAAGGAATTTTCAGAGATCCAAGATCTTAGATGGTTTACTGTTTACACCCACACTGTGATGATATTTGTGAGGAAATGACCTCAGGTAGCATCTGATGAAGAGTAAAGGGCTTTTGGGGTCCAGAGACAATGTTAGGACATCATTTTGGATTTATCTTCTCCAGACTGAAATCCATTTTTTTTGTGCCTTTATTCAGCAGTTGCAACCAGATTTTATGATGTGAGCTGAAGAGATGGTGAGTCAATGTATACATCATGGAATGTTCTAATTAGAGATAAAGTTTATCAACTGAAAGTGAGCCGGAGTAGGAAGGCACATTGAGTTGGGGGCCCCAACCTGCCATGGGGTGTAGCCTGATCTGATGGAGATGAGGATGGACAGGGATCCAGTCAAGGAACGTCAACAATAGTCAACAGTTTAATGGTTGAAGAGTCCTGTACAGGGAACATGTTGTAACAAAGAAGTTAGGATTTAAGGACTGACTATGATTACTAAATCATTACATAGGTATTCCTTTTTACTTTCTGGTATATTAGACTAGACAGAGGGAAATACCTGAAACCTGAACTATATACTCCAGCTGCCTTGATCTCTGATGATGGTTGTATAGCCTTTATCTTGTGCCCTTGTGATCATAAAAACCTTGTGACTCACCTTCACTTATACCCATGTATCCAGTTTTTTGACTTCAAAGTCTTATGATCACTAAAGACAGCCCCTAATGTTTATTAATGAAGGGTCTTGGGTTAGCCCAAAATGAACACACCCCAAGTCCAAAGTTATCTTGATAACAGAAGCTGGATCTAACCAAGATGGGCCTGCCTGTCATGCACAGTAGCTTAGACTTTAACCTACAAGTCACCTATACCTCATTATAATATTTAAATTCACACCCATCATCATATTAAGGTTGCAATTTTCTTGCCTATGTTCTGTGATAAGCATGTAATCAATCTGTGCAAGCTCAATAATTAGATCACTTCTAATTACATCATCTGGGGTCATTGTACTCATTATCCCAAAACCTGCCCATCTTTTGATGCTATGAAACTATCAGAATTGCTGCAGTTTGGGTGGACTGATTTTAGGCTGATAAGCCATTCGTTTTCCTGCTTCAAACCTAACGATAAAAATCTTTCTCTCTTTGAAACCCCCAGTGTCTCAGGAATTGGTCATTTGGTTTGTGCATACAAATGAACTGTAGCTTCTTCAAGGCTCAATAATATATGGAATTTGGGTTCGGAGTGAGAAATTCAGTAATTGCCCCAACTTTTACAGTTTTCTCCCGTGAGTGGGTTAGGATGTCATTCCTTCCCCAAGCTTCAGGCGAGGACTGTGTGTTCCTGAGTCCCTGATGTAGATGCCAATAGTGGTCAGGGTGATGAAGAATTAGATGCCAAACTCATGATGCTTTTCCCCTAGAGGAGAATTCTGACACATGGACCCTGAGGTTCAACACAATGGGACTTGACTTTGGCAGCAGTCAAGTCATCTTCCCTAATCTGAAGGGTCCAGGTCCTTGTCATGAATGTATTGCACAGTCACTTGGATTCAGGAAATGGGAGTTGTGAATGGAGAATACGGTCTTGACTTTGCCGAGACTGAGTTGGCCTTTCCTTCCTTGAGTTGGCTGTAGCATGTTCCACAAGGTGGAGTCAGAGTGGTCCTAACCTGGACCTTTCTCTCTTCCTTTTTGCACATCCACAAAAACCTAGCTGGTGGATAAGCCTGGGATTTATCATTCCTTGAGGAGGAATGTGAGAACTGTGCTGTAGGACATAGCAGAGCTGAGTTTTCACATCCAGGAGAGACTGACTTTCAAATTCTTGTTTCCCCGTAACATCAAGCTGCTCCTTCTAACCTGAAATCATGATCTGTATGGAAATTGGGGCAGAAAGTCCCCATAGATACCTTTCCTGCCCTTTCCGTATCCTTCCAAGATAATGACCACAGTTGCAGGTGGAGATAGGCTATGTCGAGACCGAAGTCCCTGGACAGGTGGATTCTGACACCCCCTTTCCCAGGAAGCCAGTCACACACAAGACCAGAACTGACTGGGCCTTTTGAAATCCTAGATGGGAGAATAAAGGCCAGAGTTGGATAGAGTTTCATCAGTTCTCTACATGCCAACAGTGACTGAGACAATCGTGAATAATGCTGCTATAAAAAGCAGTGTACAAATAAATGTGCATTCATGTCCTACCCTTCAGTTCCTCCAAGTATATACCTAAAAATGGGATTGCTGGATCATATGCAATCTATACTTAGCTTCCTGAGGAACTGCCAAACTGCATTGCAGAGTGGTTGCACCATTCTACATCCCCAACAGTGAGTAAGTGTATTTCTTTTTCCACTTGTTCTCCGACACTTGTTGATTTCTGTTTTTTTTAAATTATTATTATAATGGCCATTCTAGTAGGTGTGAGATGATATCTCATTGTGGTTTTGAGTTGAACTTCCCTATTAGTCAGTGAAGTTGAATATCTTTCATATATATATATATACACACACACATATATATATATGTATATATATATATATACACACACACACACATATATATATTTTTCTAACATGGGCTAGGGTTTCTTTATTGGTATTCACTTCAGTAACTTGAATCCACAGATATAACCAGAAAGTTACAAGTAGACACAGATTATACATGCAAATTTCTTTTCACAAAGGTCACATGTGCAGATACATGGATCAGAAGAAGCATGTGTCTAGAATCATGGCCAAACTTTTTAAAATGCAGAAATGTAAAATTACATCTTGAAAATATGAAGAGATGACCTATACACTTCAAAACTCAAATGTTGCTTATACCAGAGATATATGACAGCTACAGTGTTCTAGTGACAAGCAATATGATCTCAAAAAATTAATACTGGTCAAAGAGAACAGGAATTTTTTTACATTTCACTGAAAATACATTGACTGTTAGAATACGAAATCTAACAGGAAATTAGGGAAAAATTACAAAATCTAAAGCCAATTACTTAATATTTCTTATTACTGAAACAACAGCATGGTATTAAAAGAAAACTGCACCTGCATCTTAATGCCAATCTCACATTAATGACATTTTCCAAAAATGAAATGTAACCAAAAAACTTCAAATTCCAAATAAAGTCAGCAAGGCTCAGATTAAAATGTGGAATGTTTCAGACAAAGGTAATAAAAGTACAATTGGTTTTGTTCTTTATTGAATGAAATCCAAAGTTGTTGACATTTCTTTGAAGCCTGGAACTACTAAATTTAATTTCTCTGAATGTGTCTACATATTTTTCTTAGTGGTGCAAGTTATCTTAAGTTGCTTACAGAGTCAGTCTCTACAAAGTACTTCTGTCTGTTGTCATTCTGATAAAACAAAAACTATTCTTCATTAACTTAACTGTATCTGTATTTTTGCTATAACACTTAAACAAATGAACAGACATCTATTATTTTTTCTACTACAACAGAAGAGCACAATATTTTTCTATTAGTACTGTATTTTAAAAAGGTTAACATTAAAAACAAAGAAACATTGTTTTCTTTTGAAATCATTAAACTTCTCGAATATCTTAAGCTTCCTTTTTCTGCCTGCATTTTCTGCCAATTTATTCATAAATGCTTTAGTTTCTGATAATGAGGAAGGCTGCTGTATGTAATGAGCATTCTCTGTAACTTCTTCATTTGTATAAAAGAATGAACACAGCTTACAGAAAACCCTGTTTTAGGTATCACATATTCTATACCAACAGGAGCATGAGCTAATACAGTCCAATTCTATACTCATTTGGAATTGTATAGTCCTCCTTGTTTTCATCACCTTGGCCATTTGCATTTTCACTTGTATCTTTTTTGGGATCATCAGCATTCTATGCAGATTTGGTGCCTGGTTCTGTATTTTCCTCATTTAAATTCCATTTTCCAACCTGCTTCATTTTCTCGATCAAGTTTCTCAATCTTGTCCACCTTTTAAAGTTTTTTCCTCACTGCTTCTGAAGAACTTGCATTTGCATCTTTTTTCACAGCTTTGTCTGAAGGCTCCTTTTTCCCATCAGATGACACATCACCGAAAGTTGCGAGATCGGTCTTGTCTCCCACTGAACTCCTTTCTAACAGTGCTGCTGCCTCTTTTTTCTTCATCTACAAGTAGCTCATCTTCAGATGCAAGAAGCATATTAGGCCCTTGTTCTGTCCAGTCATCTTGTATATCTTTCTCTCCATCTTCTCGTGACTTCTCTTCTTGTTCTTTACCCTCACCTGTACTTTCAGTCTTTTGGGAACTGCCAGTTTTGGGTTTCTGAAAACTTGGATTCTTTGCCTCTGGAGAATAAGATCTTTCTCAGGATTTATCTTTTCTCAATAAGTCAATGCCTCTGTTGGGAATCCTCAGTACCAGTTTTGTAAATTTCTCAGACAGATCAACCTTCACACATCTCCCCTGAAACCAAAGGCTTTTTTCAAACAATGATCAATCTTTGCCATTGCATCTTCTTTGTTCTCCATCTCAATAAAGGCCTGACTTTCCATCTTCATCAGTATATAACTGTTAGTTTTCCCATAGGGCTCAGCAAGTTTGAGGACAGCACTGTCATCATAGCCAGAATCGGGTAAATTGCTGAGATGTATCACATGTCCAAGCTCTTGCTTTTGATCAAACTTCTGATCTGGCTTCCCTTCAGGTTTCTTTATGCTTTTATACTTCTAGGACAAATGAACTCTCACTGGCTGGCCAAATACTAGTGTTGGTGCGGTTGTGTAATCATCAGCTGCAGCCTGAGCATCTTCTGTGGTTGCCATTTCAATAAATGCCTCATTAATTTTGTTTAGAATCAGATGATTTGAAATAAATCCAAATGGTTTCTTAAGTTTTTCCCTCACTGAAAATCCATGATGTGAACAACTCTGCTATTTTCCACTCTACCTTTTGCATGTGTCTTG
>PVKY010008501.1:0-14011 GCA_004027775.1 Bradypus variegatus
GTGGCTGCCTCTTTCCACATTATCTCAGTGAGTTGCTGGTATCCTTTTGTTAATGTGTGAAATAACTGGGGACTCTTGTATGCTCTTGGGCCACTGGCTGGTGACATGGTGAATTTTTTTGCACTTTGTCTTAATGAGCTTTAAGCAGCTTCAAGATTGGCTGTTACTTATGCACTGTGGGCTAGTGAAGCATAACTCAGCCCCAGCTGGATGCTTCAAGTGACTAAGGAGATGACTGCATTCACCTTGCTTTAGGCATGGGTAACAAAACCAGCCTGATTTTTTCCTGGTTGGGTAGGCAGAAGACATCAGGAGTTGTCATCCATCACTTTTCTTTTGCCATAGTTTGATTTAGATGGCTTGTCCCTGGCAGATAAAAGTCCTTATAGACTGTTGTTGCCTAACCAGAGATTAGGACAAGACAGATATGGCCAGATGGGGATGGATGTCCCAAGGGGAAGGTCTCAGTTGAGGGATAGAAGGAGATCTCCCACCATTTTCCAAGATTTCTTGACAGGTCTTGACAAATCAAGATTATTTCCACAATGCCACACCCCTCAGATCCATCAGAGAAATGGCCTCAGGCCTTGTACAGCCCCACTCCAAAGCAGGTGGGTGGACTCCATGACTCCACCCTGATCTTGCCATCCTGTGTCACTCTGAACAACTGTAGTAGTTCTTTCTGGAGAGGGTCTCTTGAGCATTGCTTTTCTGAAATGCATACAGGGAGGCCTCTCCAGAGCTCTGAGCAGAAACACTGCCGAATGGTTTGTTAATGTATCACATTAATTGATTTTCTTGTGTTGAACCACCCTTACACACCTGGAATAAAACCCACTTCCTCATGCTGTTTAATTCTTACTGGCAGAATTCCCCTGTGACACTGTCTGGTCTTGGACTTCCCTTTATTGGGAGGTTTCTGATGACTGATTCAATCTCTTTACTTGTGATTGGCTTATTGAGGTCTTCTGTTTTTTTTCTCGAGTCAGTGTAAGTTGGTCATCTGTTTCTAGGAAGTTGTCTGTTTCCTCTAAGTTGTTTGATTTATTGGCATAGTTGTTCATAATATCTTCATATCTTTTATTTCTGTGGGGTCAGTAGTGTCCCTCTCATTTTTTATTTTGTTTGCATCTTCTCTCTGTCTTTGTCAGTCTAGCTTGTCAACTTTATTGATCTTCTCAAAGAACCAACTTTTGGTTTTGCTGATTCTGTTTTTTGTTGTTCTTGATTTCACTTATTTCTGCTCTAATCTTTTTCTTTCTTCCTGCTTGCTTTGGGATTAGTTGGCTGTTCTTTTTCTGGTTCCTCCAGGTGTGCAGTTTGGACTTTGATTTCAGCTTTCTTCCTTCTTAATGCAGACATGTAAGAGCTATAAATTTCCCTCTCAACACTGCCTCTCCTGCAGCCCGTAAGTTTTACCTGTTGTGTTTTCATTTTCATTCGTCTCGACATATTTACTGATTTCTCTTGCAATTTCTTCTTTGACCTACTGATTGTTTAATAGTCTCTTGTTTAACTTCCATAAATTTGTGCATTTTCTAGTCCTCCGCCTGTTACTGACATCCAGCTTCATTCCATTATGATCAGAGAAAGTGCTTTGTATAACTTTATTCTTTTTAAATTTATTAAGACCTGTTTTGTGACCCAACATGTGGCCTATCCTTAAGAATAATCCATGAGCACTTAAGAATGTATATCCTGCTATTTGGGGGTACAATGTTCTGTATGTGTATGTGTAAGTTTTCTGTCTCTTTATTGATCCTTTATCTAGATGTTCTATCTATTGATGACAGTGGTGTATTGCAGTCTCCAACTATTATTGTAGACATGTCTATTACTCCCTTCAGTTTTGCCAGTTTGCCTCATGTATTTTGGGGCACTTCTGGTTAGGTGATTGTTATTTCTTCTTGGTGGGTTGCCCCTTTTACTAATATATAACTTCTCTTTGTCTCTTATAACAGCTTTGCATTTTAAGTCTATTTTGATCAATATATAGCTAACCCAGCTCTTTTGTTTTTGGTATGTGTGGAGTATCTTTTTCCAGCCTTTCACTTTCAACCTATTTTATCCATGGGTCTGAGGTGAGTCTTTTGTAAACAGCATATAGATAGCTCATATTTTTTTAATCTGTTCTGCCAGACTTTGTCTTTTGATTGAGGAGTTTAGTCCATTTACATTAATGTTATTACTGTAAAGGCAGCACTTCACCTATTTTATCCCTTGGCTTATAGATAGATAGATAGATACATAGATAATCTTTTACCTTTTTAGTTATCATTACTGATAATCTTCATTTCTACTCTTTCCCATCTTTTCCTTTCAGTCTGCAGGACTCGAGTATTTCTTGTAGGGCAGATCTCTTAACAAACTAACAGCTTTTGCTTATCTGTGAATATCTTAAACTCTCCCTCATTTTTGAAGGACAGTTTTGTCAGGCAGAGAAATCTTGGCTGTTAATTCTTCTCTTTCAGTATCTTGAATATGTCATGTCAGTGCCTTCTCACCTCCATGATGATTGAGAAATTGTTTCTTATGAGACATCGGTGCTTGGTCTTAGCAGGCATCCTTTGTCAATAATGAATTGCTTTTCTCTTGCTTTCAGAATTCTTTCTGTAGCACTTGACATTCTGATTAATGTGTCTTGGAGTATGTCTATTAAGATTTATTCAGTTTGGGGTATGCTGTGTTCTTTAACCTGTATATCAATGCCTTTCTTAAGAGTTGGGAAGTTCTTGGCCATTACTTCCTCAAATTTTCCTTCTGCCCTTTTCCTTCTCTTCTCCTTTTGGGATATCCATAATGTGAATGTTTGTGCACTACATGTTGTCAGTCAGTTTTCAGAGACTCTGCTCCATTTTCTCCATTCTTTTCTGTTCTTTTTTCTGTTTGAATTCAGATGCTGTTTCGTAGCTCACTGACCCTTCCTTCTGCCTGTTCAAATCTGCTGTTGCTGTTGCATATTTTTAAGTTCATCTCTTGTGCCTTTCATTCCCATGCTATTTTTCATTGCATGTTTTTAAATTCTCCTTTATGCTAACCCAGTGTCTTCTTACTATCCTTTCTCTTTAGCTATATTGTTGAATTTAAGAGATTAGCTTGAAAATTTTTTGATTAGTTCCCGATTCTCTCTCCTTTTTTTGCTTGTTCTTTTGAGCCATATTTTCTGTTTCTTAATATGGCTTATAGTTTTTTTACTGCTATGTGGGCATCTGATCTTGATGAGGTTATTTTGAAGGTTGATTTCTCATTCTAGTCAGTGTCTCTATTTTATTGTGGATTGGGTTTGCTTTTATGCTCTTCTTTGACCCTTGGCTTGTCAGTATTTGCCAGCCAAAACAGGGCCAGGGACTTATACTCGGGGGCATAGGCCAGTTCAAAGGGACGCAGGGAGAGGGTCAAGAAAGACACCAAAAGCTCCCCAGAGGTGCGCTTTTCTGGCCTGCCAAGCAGATGTTGGTCTTCAGCCCCTTCAGCCCTAAGAAGGCAGGGTATTTTTAGCCCTCTGGGGACTCCACCACTGACCCGGGTGGAAACAATAGCAGGCCAGCCCCTGTCCAGGATGGGCTAAAGCAGTGGGATCCACAAATGGCTGGATCAGTACTGGGCTAAGTCCCCTTGTTTTGAAGGAGGTGGACTTATGCATAAGTCCACAGCAGCCCACCAGGCCAGGGACTGGGCTAACCTGAAGCTGCTTGCCTCAGGGGTGGGGTTGGAGTACCAGGACCCTTGGCTATACAAGCTACTTTGATTTTCACCCATTTCTCAGTCTCTTAGTCCCATTCTACCCTGGACCCCACACCAGTTGTTTTGGACAGTCTCTGCCTGTCCATTAGCTGTTTTTGGAAGGAGCGAGCCCTGCAACTCCCTATTCTGTCATCTTCCTGGAAGCCCTGTGCTGTGTGATTTGAGGCACACACACCACCACCACCACCACCACCCCCACTAAGAACCAGCCATGTGCCTTTGTGCATGTCAGCCTCACAAAGCCCCCTACCAAACCCCAGGTATTGTGTTTACCAAGGTCCTCATGGACTTTCATGAGGCTTAGCCACAGTATGTGTCCAGAGCCTGGCAGGCTGCATGCCTGGGACTACAGGAGCTACTGACATTATGTATCATCATCCATGCACACGGGGCTCCTCTCTTCACTGTAGAAATACTACTGCAGGCTGAGAACCCCCTGAGGTAGGGACTTTCTCTGGGGTCCAGGATCTCCTGGCTTCCTTCCTTCTCAACTTCCTCCCTGGTCATGTCCACCCACCCTGGCCCACTGTGCACCCTGACTTGATAACCCAGTAATGAGTATTCCCTGAAATGGTTCACAGATCATAAAACCATCTTTGCATCCCTGACCCCCAGCACACCACTGCTATTTGTTTCCCGTGCATCTTTCCCGGATCAGATCACTTCTACAAATACAAGCAAGTTTTTCTCTTTTTACTCTCATGATCTGGACAAGCATATTCAGGGGAGTGTTCACACTCACCCAGAGGTCAGAATATCTGTAAAAGTTGACCCCCATAAGTCAGAGAGGTTTTTATAATTACATTCCTTTTGAATAAGGCATATTTTTACTTGATTGCAACATACTGGAATTGTTTTCTATAGAAACCAGAAACTACAAACCATCCCTCCCTGACCCTCATCATAAATGCCCAGCTAATAGGAGCACACAACCAGATTTTTCAGTCCATCTCACCTGTGACAGGAGGCTCATGCCAGCTCTGTGGCTGAAAACAGCAAGCACAGGGGTCTCACTCAGATCCAAGCAGCCCTTGCAAGTGCCTGGACAAGCTGCTGGACCTGCCCCCTATCTTGGCCAGCTCCAGGGGGAGGCCAGGAGCCTGCAGTGGTGTCTGTTATAGCTGTCGTGGTCTCTTGGACCAGCTCCTGTGTTTTGAGGCAGGAGATTGAGACAAGCAGCAACTAAAGGGTGAGCCATCCTTCTCTTTAGTGGGACAACTCTCTTTGCTGCTAGGCAAGTGGATGGGAAGTCTTCTCAAAATGTAACTGTATACCAGTCTCAATGTCCATGCGAGTTCATGGATTTTCTTCCCCTTCAGGCCACACTTTTTATGCACACACGCTTTTAAAATGCTTCCTGTAGGAATTTCCCCTCACCCAGCTTTTTTTGCATTTGACAAGAGAAAGTACCCCAAGTCTTTTCTTAAGAAGAAAAAAAATTTTTCATTTTTGCTTCTGCAGCAGATAAAAGTTGTTTCCTCCAAGCAGCCGTGGGGATGGGGGAACATGGGCTCATGCTAACAGCTGTCCAGTGCCTCACGTAACCCTCTCCTTACCTCTGAGGTTCACCCACCTCCCCAGGGTACCTGCCACCCAGAGTAGCAGGCCAAGTCTTCCCCTGGATCAGAAGGATTTTTAAAACCTCACTTGTTGAATCTTTGGCCCTGGGTTAGTGTCTTTCATTTTAACTGTTAGGAGTTTCTTGAGTAAAGGAAATGAATGTGTGTTCAGATGCCTAAATTCTGGTGAACTAACTTTATAGTTGATGACTGGAAACTGCTGATTTCACGGTTCTTTAGTAAATATGATTACTGAAAGATCCCATGTGCCACAGAAGGTGCTTCCATTTTTTTGAATAAGACTATCAGGAGAAAAATAGAGGGGCTTGTTCAGTAAATTTGTTACTTTGCAATTCAGTTTTGGAGCCCAAATTGTTGCAAGATGCAAATAGTTTTATTCTGCTTCCAGACTAAGTGTCAACACAGTTGGTTTACCAATCCAGTCCTCACTTCCGTGGAGTGGGGTCAGGGAGAACACCCTCCCTGCTCCAGGGACATGTGATATCTAAAATGTAGGTTGCATCCGCGTCAGGGTACTTGTTTGTACTTGTTAGTACTTTTGGTGAAGCTCTTCTCAGCACCTTTTGCCAATGAAAGCCTGGCCAGGAGCTGCGTCTCCAGCCACGAGTGCCCTGCTCAGCCTCCTTTGCCCACAGCCACCCCCACCCCGAGGCCAGACCGGGGCTAGAGCCAGTGAGGCAGGAGTGGCCAGTGTTATGAAGGCCCTCCTGGTGGCAGCAGGTCTTCCCAGAGACAGAATGTTCCTGATAGCTCTCCAGTCTTTGTCTTGACAGACTGTTGTCAGGAAGGGGGCAGGAGGGGGTACTTCAGTCTCGTAGTTTAGCCCTTTGGGGTTTATTCACTAGATATTGTATAACTCCCTCACAAAGGTTTATGAAATCTGAGTCTCAGGTTTCATAGACGTGTTTGTACACTTAAGAATTCTGCAGCAGAAGATTTTTAAACATTCGCTGTTTTTTGTAAGCTATATTTTTGTATATTTAATTGCCATTTAAAATTCTAATGCATTTTTTGCCTAATCACTCCTGTTTAAAAAATAAAACATGCATGTAATTGACTTAAACAAATGTAAATAAAAAGCAGTTTTGAAACGACTTCATGTCAAGAATGTGCCTTCAACTCAGGCCTCTGGCCACCTACACCTACTTAAACGTGTAGCAGGAGTTGGAAACTCAAGGTGAGTAGTTCTGGGCAAAAAGGGCTGGTTGCCAGTAACAGGCCTGTGCCAGAACAGCCTCTGGACTGCCCCTGCCCACCCCCACCCCCACCCGTGATGTGTGGGGATGTAGAGAGGTGGGGAACTGGGACCGAGAGAACTCACACTCAGGAGGGCCACACAGCACCCAATCCTCTGGCCTCAGTGCTGCAGCCCAAATATAGATATTACTCTCAGATTTTGTATGTCCAACTCTAACATCCAACTGCCTACTTGGTATCAAAATCAAGAAGTCCACAACCACCACCCCCTCTAAGCACAGGAGCACTCTGTAACACCCCCTCCCTCCTTATCCCCTTGACACTTCATATCTCATCCTCCACGTCCCATCTGCTTGTTCAGGCCACCTTCCTTTCTCCCCGAGACCAGGACCACCACAACCTCCTCACTGGACTCCCTGCCTCTAGTAGGGGGTCTGCATTGTTGCAAAGAATTGGGATTCATTGATGACTCATCCAGAACCCTACCATGGAGCAACAAGAAACAGAGGCAGTTTCTCAAGAGAAGTAAGTGATGGGTCCATGGAGGATGAAAGTGAATGCAAGACAAGAGGAAAGGGGAGTTGTAAGGGTCAGGTAGACTCAGAACTCAAAGTCTGAGGTCAGTTTCAGTTAGGTTCTGCCTGTTTGCATCTCTTACCACGCAGGTTTGCTCTTCTGGCTTCCAGTTTTCTTCTCTGTTCAACTCTTAGACTCAAGAGAACCTATTTTAGGATTGTTTCTAGGGTTGAACGAGCTGTACCAGGTAAGGAAAAGATTGGTCACAGCACCCTGAACAGAGTAAGCTCAGGGAGAGGTGGGTCTTATAGCAGAGGTGCCCTGGGAAGGCAGGCCTGGGTCTCCACAGCAGGAAGAAAGTAAGCTCCCTATGCATGTCTGTTCCTGTATTCTGGGGAAGCATGGGCCTCCATTGCTCAGTGAGAGGGGAGGAGGTCCTGAAGCAGGAAGGACTTGAAGAGCACAGAGATGGCAAAGTAAGTGGTGTGGTAATAGTCTTTGGTAGTCATATGACAAAGATGGGCCCCAATCAGGTGGAAGCAGTAGAGGAGAAAGAGAAATGTAGAACTGCGGTGTCCCAGGTGGCTCAGGCTGAGGCCCCGGGCTGAGGCATAGGAGAGCTGCAAGGGCTACAGCCATGAAGAAAAGTAAACAGTTTCTATTCAGTGTCCCTCCAGCTCTGCAGCCCCGGGAAGCCCCAACCCAGCAGCGCCCACAAGCCCACGTGTGCCAAGGAAGCTACGCGGAGGCGGCCGCCCCTCAGGATATCGACGTAGTACGACCCTACCCCGGTATCCCCAGTGCTGCTTTCCTACCTCCACGCCCCTGGCAGCAGGCACTCGCCTCTACTGCCCCCACGTGGCCGCCATGAGCCAGAGCACGGGCCGCAGCAACGAGCACACCGGACGGACGCAGTGCGCATGCCCACCCGTGCTGCCAGAAGACACCCGAGACGGCCAGGGAGGCGGTGCCCGCTGGAGCCAGCAGCAAAGAGCCCTTCACCCCATTCGCCCCCTGTGGGCACAAAGGACGACCAAGAATCCTCCTCCTCCTCCTCCTAACCACCGCGACTCAGCCCCGCCCCCTGCACCCTTTCGGACCATCTGGCCAGTCCCGCCGCCAGTCCTACCCCCAGCTGTTCTCGTCCTTGGAAGGTGCGACGCTGGGCCCACCCCTGGACGACCCGGATTAAATGGAGACGGCAAGCAGAGGACGCAGGGCCAAGCCTTGGGTTTTCCAGTCATACGCTGCTTTATACAGGCCCTTCCTTGCCAACAACACCAATGCAAGTACCAACCAATACGTAACACACGATTTGGAAGTTTCATTACCTACAAGGGAAAGGTTTTCAATTATTCTGCACAGCAGAAAAGAAAGCGTTCAAAGTAAATCCCTACCCAAACTCCATCTTCAAACCTGTCACCTTCTCCTCAGCCCATCTTCTGAGCAGAGCAAGCGCAGTTTCCAGCAGTTTCTACCAAGCTATTTCTGCAGGTGCTGGAGGCCCAGGAGTGCCAGAGAGCAGGGAGGAAGAAACCAAGGCCGAGGGCACTGAAAAACACCCACCCTCTGCACCTATGTTAAGTTTAATCGCAGCTCAATTCCAGCTCAATTCCAGTTTTCTAGTCAGCCTCAAAAGACTGACCAGATTCTCCTTAGACCCCTGAGAAGATGTCAGTTCTAGCCATCATTGGGATCTGGTTTTTGTCAAGTCTTCCAAATTGGCCTTTTTCTACTAGCTTACTCCTCTCATACATCGGGTCAGTGATTCCCCCACTGCAAAAGGCAGTTCTGCCCAGGGAAGAAGTCCTGTCTTCCCCAACATACCTTCCCAGGACTTACACTGTAACAAACATAACCTGGAACCACCCTTCCAAAAACTGCTTAACTGTCAAGTTTCAAGTACAGACTTAACCTGCCCCAATTACATTTGAGGAACCTTGAAATAAAACATGTTTTTCAATACATTCACATGAAGGCAGAAAGCACACCTGTAATGCACAGATGATTATCTCCAAGGCCATAATGACAAAATTGTGATTATGTTGTAAAAGAGTAGCTTGCCTTACACAGCAAGTTCACAGGACACAAAACCACAGTCTGCTGCTGAACACAGAACTCCCCCCTGAAGTGTCTCCAGTGAGGCTGAGATTTCAAAAATACAATGAGTTAACAGTGCTATACTGTAGTGAAGAGAAACTTAAATACAGCAAATCCTCACTGTCATGGATATGGTCCACTTTTTTTGTTTAATGTATCTTTCCTTTACTGGTTACTAGTTTAGGCTGAATTATCAAGGATTTATCTTGATGACTTCAAAAACACACTTGTCCTTTCTCACTTTGATTTGGGTAGTACACAATCATAAAACTGAGTCTCTTAAAAAACAAAAGTCCATAGGTCCCATTGTGAAAGGTTCCAGGAACCCCTCCCCAGGTAATGGTCAGGGTATCTTCAACAGCTCCAGAAGTGCTCCAACTGCTCCAAAATAACCCTGGAAAAAAAATACACCAAAAATAAGAGCAATTTTCCTTAGACTTACTTAAATGACCACATATATGATTACTATTAAAGCCAATCCTACCTTAATTCCTGACCCCCATTTCCCACGGGAGGCCCCAGACCACCTTGGAGCACGGAAGGCCCCAAGGCCTCCCAGGCTGGGGAAGGGGGCCAGATTAAACAAAAACAACATGGGCATGTCAGACGAATATGGTAAGAGAAAAAAAAAAACAGAGTCCACACTGGAACTAAGAGGCCAGGAGCAGCCCAGTAACTCAGGCAAAAGACGGTATCTTGGGAAACAAGGATGTGACAACCAGCGGAGGTCTGGAACATTTCCAGATAACAAAGGAATGAAGAAGGTGAGACGGGGTATAAAGCCAAGGGGAAGGTCACAGCTGTAAGCAACTGCCTGGGCTGGGGGGAATGGATTCAAGACCCACCTGAAGAAGATGAGGACAAGAGGGAAGTTCAGGTCCCTCTCAACCTTCTGGTGATACCAAGCCGGGAATGGGGACATAGGAGCAAGAGATGTGGAGAACAAGAAGGGTGGGTTCTATACAGGAAGTGGACAGATGCAGAACCCTTTCAGCTAGTAACTGGCTGTCTGGATCCAGGGCTGGGGCAGGGCAGGGCAAAACTGACACAGAGGCAGGTGGCAGCAGAGGAGTAGACAATCGTTCCCTAACGCAACATGAAGAGACCGGGACACAGACAAAGAGGACTCTCTGGAACAAGAGGCTCCTGAGACAGAGAAACAGCAGCTGGGGTAGACAGGTGCCATGCCATCGCCAGAAGAAGGTAGTCAAGGTCAAATATCCAAAAACAAAGAAATAAAGGAGACAAACCCACATTGACAAAAAGAGAATGCCAGCAGAAATCAGGGACAAGTCCTACAATGATACAAAATCTATGAAGGTTTCCAAAGCATGAGATCAAGTATTAAAGTACTTCAAAAAAGACAAAAATGACTGAAAAATATGGGAAGATCCTGAAAGACTTGCCTGTGGGGCTGTTAGCGTATATTAGAAGTCTCTGAAATCTCTTAAGAAAGGTTTAGTCTATCTTTCAGGAAACCCTGACTATGACCAAACAACTGAGAGGCTGAGGCCTGCCCGCCCCTCTACCTGTTGTAAATTTTTCAGGCAGCCTAACAGATATGTTAATGACAGAAGGCCAGAAACTGCATGAGACACAACTGAGCCTGGCTCTGGAGCATCAGGAATTCCCAATCACAGCCAGACTGCATGAACTCAAGGGTATTTGTTTTATAATAGTTAGCTATCCATTTTGTTTTATGTGATTTTCTGTATCTGTGTTTTATTTTACAATTAAAGAGAGTTAACCATTATATCGAGTTCCACTTGGTAAGTTCCACCTATTTATCAAGGAAAAGATAAAAATGGGTCATTATAAGCTACAAAGTATTGTGTTAAGAGAACAGCAAAGAAACAGAAAAGGCTTGAGCTTTCAAAACAATAGTTCCATTGACTTCAGTATGAGGGCAGTTCTGAGACTATTTCCTGCCTAAAATAATCAGTTCTACAAGTGCAGAGATGAACACCACAGAGGCCTGAGTGCAAATGGAGAACCCAAGGAAAAAGGACCGGCAATGCTAACCAGAGGAAAAACTCAAATCAGCAGGCAATAAAAATGACAAAATACAAAACCGTAATTTCATGAAGAGTTTATGACTATTATAATATGAAGATATAAATGTAAGTTTAAAAAAAATGGTTAACCTAAGAAATCATGTTCTACCCAGGAAAACATTTGACAAGAAGGAGAAATTAAGCAAAGGATACTTATACTAAAAGAGCAATTATTTTCAAAATCAGATTAGCGGGGTTTCTTTTTATTCTAATGTAAAGCAAAATAGATCAAAGATCACTAAAAGCAAGATATATAGAAAAAGATTTTAAACTATTAGAAACTGATACTTTAGTACCATTAGAAGTAAAAAAAAAAAAAGTTTAATGACTTAAAATTCAACCTCCATAACACATGAATATGCACATACAATTCTGGAAAATGTTCATTACAGCACTAATTAAAATACAATATTTGAAATCGTTCAGTTGCCCAACAACCAAGGGAGTAGGGACGCCCCTTCCATAGCTCTGGTCCTATTTTTTTCCCCCAAAAGGAAAGGGGGACCTCCCAAGATAGGATATCAAGTCAAGCAATTTGATGATTGTTTTCCACTTGTTGTTTCTAGTCTGTCTACATGATAGTGTGGATAGTGTGGTTCTATTCCTGATGATCTATTTGATTTTATAATATTGAAATAAATGGCACATGCACTATAACAATACATAAAAACTGACATGAAAAACTGAAGGGAAAAAGAAAAGCAAAATCCAGGAGTAAATACAAATAGGAAAAACAAAGGATTCAGGGAAGATAATGGCATCAGAAAGAGATAAATATTTGTCACGATTTTTTTTCTTTAAAATTACTTAAGCTCACAATTGAATTAACCAAGCATTTACCTTGCATTAAGTCAGATAAGAAATAGCTTTTTGAACATTACAATCAAAATTAAACTCCACATCATACATTTTCAATAAAAAGAAGTACTGCAGTTCACTTCACCTCTACTTCAAACCAAATTCCACAATGCCCTTTGTGAACATATCACAAGAAATAAGTCAGCTTACCTCATGCTCTGAGAAAAGTGCTTTCAACTGCCCCTTGGACCAATAATCCAAAGCATATGCCAAAAGTCGCATGGCGATCGTGTTAATTCTCAAGAAATTTCCAACAAATACCACCTGGTTAATGTTCTGAGCACATCAAAAAGAGGCAGTTAGTTTCCATCCTAATTTCTGTTCTCTCCTAAAAGCACACCAAACAGAGCACCATGTGAACAGTTTTTAGCAGCAACTTGACTGCTGATCAAATTAAAAGTATTTACATTTAATACAAGTGGTCCAGGGCTCCTAAGATCCCCAGACAACTCTGGCCCCAATTCAAAGCATGCCAGGAAATGTCACAGAAGAAAACAGACTAGGAAAAACATTTGTATTAAATATGACAAACAGTTACTATTAAATCAAAAGTTTAATACAGATTAGTAAGAAAAATAGTGAAACCCCAATTCAAAAGAGTTTCGAAAAGTGGTATGAACAAACTATACAAGAAATATAATAGGAAGAAAACAAATTCAACCTCAGTGACCAAAAAAGGCAAAATTTTACACCAATTAAAATTAGCAAAACTTAAAATTTAACCCATTAACACTGGGTTAATTTGCTAAAGATGATGCAAATTAGTGCAACCCTTCTGCAAAGCATCGTGATACCAAGATTCATAAGCACAGACCAGAGATCTCATTCCTGCGTAAGTCCTATGTCAAGAATAAAATTCAACCAAAAGATAGCTTCATGATTAAAAATGCTCACTGCAAAGTTATCATCAGCAGGCAACCTAATGCCCAGAATTAGGTGAATGGGTTATGACATTAAAAAAATACTCGATCAAATATACAGACAAGAAATACACATTTTGTTAAATAAAAAATATAAAATGGTATGTTCATCAATTAAAATTTAAATATCTTAAAATACAAAAGCATAGGAATGGAAACATACAATAAAGATAAAAGTAGTAATAAAGATATTGAAGTACTTTTTTAATTGAAAATGAGAAAAACCCTTCTGCACCTTTTGAAGATTTCATTTTTTTCTTAAAGCCACAAGTCTACATTGTTTAAACAAACAACTTTACATGAAATTAACAGGGATAAGCTCTAAAGCTGCACTATCTGGATCCTAGATCCTCTTTCCCCAAAGGAAGCCCATTCTTGGTTCTTTCATAGCCCTGTACAATGCTGCTTGACCTGAATGCTACAAGGCAGCACTGTAAAGAAGCTGAAAGCACGAAGAAGCAGCTCTGCTGAGGCTGGAGTGGGGATCAAGGGTGGGCATTCATTCCTCTGCCTGCTCAATCTTCCCCCAGCTTCAATGACTTCCTCTGGATTCCTTCCCAGAGACTGTCAGAGCTCAACAACGAGCACTGAGTCTCGATTCAGCATCATTATCCATCATCACCACCTAATGGTCCCCTTCATCTAAAACACTGGCTACCTTTGCTCTTCAAAAGATAGAAGTTTACTTCTACATCACAGCAGTGGTTTATCTTCAGTACGACCAAAAAAAAAAATCAGTTAAGGTTAATCCACATTTGAACTTCGCACCGAAACAAACTCCACCCAATATGACTTCATTTAGGCACAGTTCTGAGAAGGGGAAGACAAACATAAGTTCTTAAGTTCTGTATTTTCCTCAGAGCAACTAAAGAAATCCATGTCCCCTTACTTCATTAAGGGCACACATTCTTGCTATCGAGCCAATGTTGTTGGTGATGGTAACCAAAGTTGCTCTGGCGAGGTCTTCTTTACTGACAGCCTCTCGCTTCTCCTTGCTCATCATGTTTCCAAAGCTGTGATTGGAAAAAAAAAAAAAATCCCC
>PVKY010008502.1:0-14008 GCA_004027775.1 Bradypus variegatus
GCAAGACACAGAGCAGGCAGGTGTGGGGTGTGTTTGGGGACAGGAAAGAGACAGGCCTTCCAGAACATGGTGCCTGGGACTGTCTGGGTCTGCTCCCATCTGTGTCTCCACCACCAGAGTATGTAACGGCTTTCTTGGGATCAGACCAGGCACTGTGCTGTCCCCTCCTGAATTCCCAACACCCAGCATGACGCCAGCAATTCTTTTGCCAAGAGAATGTATAAATGAAAAAAGAAAAGTTAATATGTATTAAGCTTTAACTACTGCTACTAATGTTATCATTATCCCCCTTTAACAGGTGAGATGACTAAGGCCCAGAGACACGAAGTAACTTGCCCAAGATCACACAGCTGGTGAGAGGCCAGTGTAGTCTTTGAACCCAGATGTCTGCCAGCTGTGAGAGCATTGACCTGTGTGGCCAGCATCATTCTTCCCACTGCTCGGAAAGCTCCCTAATGGCTTCCAGTCCCTGGAGTTTGCTCTCAAGTGCTTCTCTCAGTGTAGTGGGAGATGGAAGATGGAGGGGGAGTCAGGGGTCAGATCAGAAGGGGTCTGCACAGCCCCCCACTCCAGGACTCTGGACTCCATCTGAGAGGTGATGGAAGGTTACACATAAGTCAACAAATGTTTCAGGAGATCCCGCCCAGGGTCCTTTAGGTGCCGAGCAGGGACATGGGCCTCCCTGCAGACTTAAAAGCCAGGACAGGTTTCCTGGGGAGAGGAAAAGGGATACTCCCTTGCTCCGTGTCCAGGTGAGCACAGCCAGCAATCGGAGAAGTTTCGAGTGGAGAACAGGCCCTAAGGAGTTAAGCCTTTCTCCCCAGGATCTTAGCTAACATCTGGCTCTTTTCTCCACTCTAAATTTGGAATGGCCACTATCCACTTCCTCCTAATCCAGATAAGCCCAGGGCCAAGGATCCGGGCAATTGTGCTAGGTCATTTAATTGCCTTCCTCTTGGAAACCTTGAGCCAGCCATGGGGAAATTCTCTGGCCAAGGAAAAGAATCAAGGCCAACGCCATGTCGCCTCCTGATAACTTTTACAGGCCCCGGGAGCCACAGGAGAAATTAATTCCAGTCAAGGGAGTTATGAAACATTTTCAAAAGTGGAGCCAGTATTATAGCACTCCAGGTCATGGAAAAACCTACTCAAAGAACAAGAAAACAACACAAAGTGTCTTCAACAGCAAGACATTTAATTCTCATTGTTGTCCAAATAAAACCAGGCCAATTTAATAAAGGCGTTGTATTCTTTAACCCACTATAAAATGATCTGTTAGGACGCAATAATGGGAAAAAAACACTATTACAAGTTATTGCCACTTTTTTTCTGGTTGCTCACAATTTTGTCTTTAGCCAAGCTTTATTTTTCAAAGCTTCATGCTTTTCTACCTATAAAAGTAACACACATTTGTTGCTGCAAGTTTAGAAAATAAAGAAAAGACAAAGAAAAACTAAAAATCATTAACAAAACCAAAAATCACCATCTTTAACATCTTTAACAAAGCTTTTTTTCTTTTTTTACTCTGTATTTAGAGCTTTGTGTTCTTTTTACACTTTGCACTCATCAGTATTTTAGTCCTCTATACCCAATGTTCTTCAAGAATGTCATTTTTATCATTTGTGTTGTATTACTCAGGGTGTCTGCACTATAATTAATTTGACCAGATCCTAACCTGGGGACATTCACTTTTTTACAATTTTCTGATTATATAGATTGCATATGAAGAATGACCTCATGCAAACATCTTTGTCCTAATCTCTACAGATTTCTTTAGGAAGTAGAATTACTACACCAAGGGGTATAAAAAATTAAGCTTCTTGGTATACATTGCCAAGCTGCCTTCCTGTGTTTAACCATGTTACTCATGCCAGGCAAAGCGTGGGCATAGTGGCTGCAACTGTGAACAAGACAGACAAATTCTCCCTGGGGGACCACCTTCCAAAGCTGACACACCACTTCCCCAGCCACGGTGAGGAAGGCCCGGGCTGCCACTTCCTCACCAGCTTGATGACATTTACATGTTTTTTTAAATCAACCTTTGGTAACTCAATAGTTTTACTTTGCTATTCTTCGGCTAAAAATGTTTTTCCTTTGATTTAGTGACTATCTCCATTTTTTGGGTAAATTGTCTGCTTATGTTCTTTTTTGTTTTAAAATGTTTGCCTCTTCTTAGTTGCAAGAGCCTTTAATAGAGTTTAGATATTAACTTGCTACATGCTATATTTACAAGTATTTTTTTTTCATTTGTGTTCTGGATATTTATGGTGCTTATTTTTTTAAGTGCACCATTCAATAGTTTCTCATACATTCACACATACACTCAAGCATCATCACAGTCAAGTTTTGAACATTTTCATCACCTCAAAAAGAGACCCCAGACTGTACCACTATCACCCCCTATCCCCACATTTCCCCCAGCCCTGCCTAAGCAACCACTCATCTTGCTTCCGTCTCCAGAGATTTCTCTACTTCGTCTTTCGTGTGAATGGAACCATAATATACGTGGTCTTTTGCACCTGGCTTCTTTCACTTGGCTTCATGTTTCTAACTTGGGCTCCTGTGGTAAATATTGGGCACCGATTACACGTAGAGATGGAACAGGGTGCAGACACCCAATTGACCCTGCCCTCGGGGGGTTTGCAGGCCGTGCAGACACAAACCAGAGGAGGTCACATGCTTCTCAGTGTCGTGAAGGGCAGGACCCGCTTATGAGAGAATAAGGCAAAGGACCTGGCCCCGTGAGTGAGGGACCCCTTAGGGGGACCCCACGCGAGGCTCCCCAGGTGGGCGGGAGATGGGCCCACGCCTTAGGTGGAGTCCCGAGAAGCAGAAGCTAAACAGGGTTGTATCCGGGGAGCCTTTTTCAGGCGTGAGGGCAGCTGAATGGGGGAAAAAGGGCCAAGCAAGGAGGTGGTTTGCCCTGGTCTGACTCCGCCCTCATCCCTATATAGCAGTTTCTCTTCTTGAGGCCAGGGTGGGTGGCCTTCTGCAATCCTGCTGCCCGCATCTGACAAGGCCGGAGAGGTGCCCCTGGGGGGTGGAGACTGGCCTCATGCAGAAGAGGCAGCCCTGACTGCCGCAGCCCCCCTCCTGCAGCTGGGGAGGGACCGCCAGCCTGGCCGAGGGGATCTGGGTGGCGCCCACGGGGTCTTCTGCTAGGACACGTCAGAGGAAGGGAAAGGCCAGTGGGGCTGGGGTGGCTGCTTTGCACTTAGCAGAGATGGATTTGGCTTCAGGGTAAAGAACGGAGAGGGGGATGAGAGACGCGGGCTGAGGGGTTTTCTGCAGAGATCTAGGGATGGCCAAGGACATTTGGGGCATGCAAATTCGCAGCCCCCCAGCTTAGGGAGTCACATGACTGTGGCCAGTAGGCAGGCAGCCCACAGATGCCCTACGCCCTAGAAACCAGTTTCTGTTCAAATCAGCCTTTCTGGAGAAATCACAGAGGAACAGACAAACTTTAGAAAGGACATCTCAAAAAAGAGGAGGGGTCAGCTCCGGGTGGAAGAGGTAGCGGCTCAGACTCCAGCAGGGGCCATGGAGCCAGAGAGAAGTGGGTGTATTGAAAACACATTTAAGAATTAAAAACCCCGGGGCTTAACTGAAGGCTGGACATGGAACAAGAGACGCGAAATGTCAAGGATGGCTCCCAGGCTTCATTTGAGAATCTGGGAAAGGAGTGAGTCTGACGTAAGGGGCGGGCTGGAGAAGCGGACCTTGCTTCTGCAAATAATGTTGCCCTTAGGTGTCTTAGGTTGGTAAATGTCGGCAAATATGGAACCGCGAACAGAGCCCTGAATTAAAGATGGAGCCTCCGTTTCCTTACCTGAAAGACGGAGGTGACAGCTCCTATTCCAACTATGACACAATCAGATTGTGATCAAATAAAGAGGTGGAAATAAAAGTGCATCCTAGGTGGGAGAATGGGTCGTGGATGCAGGAGACTATTGCAACCTCACTGGTGGTCGTTAGAAGGTGCCCCAGTTATGGGGTCAGAGCAAGACCTGAGGTCAACAGACCCATGTGTGTTGGAGGTGGTTGTGGGATAAGCTAATCACCGTCCACAGGTTCATTTACACTCACCCCAGCAGCAGTGTTTAGGGCAGAAAAAAAATTGCATCCCCATCGTTCATACCTCCGTCTCCCCAGCCTTAGTTAACGAAGATCCCCCCGGCCCCATCCACGCCTGCGTGCAGGAGAGGGCTCGTGTGCCGGTCCATGGTAAAGAGACGGTGGCCAGAAAACTTGAAGGGTTTTCTTCCCAGAGGGAATTGCCCCTCTGCAGCAGGAGTCAAATCTTTCTGACAAAGAGGGGGTTCTCAATGGTGGAATTGGGGGGTCATAAGGGAGCCTACACAAATAGGTACTGAGGAGGCTCAGGGTGCTTATTCTGGGACTCCAGCAATCACCCCACAGAGGGGAGCTGTCATGAGCGCACACACAGGTACATACACACATGCACACGCACAAACACACACATGCACATACAGGCATGCACACGTGCATACATATATGCATATGTACATGCAAACAAGTACAGGCATGCAAAACAATGCACACACGCACACACAGGCATGCACGCACAAACACACATGCATGCATGCACATAAACACGCATACCCACAGCCCTGCCGAGCAGACTCCCATCAGCTAGTGAACTTTGGGGTTCACTCTAGAGCTTTTACTCTTCACAGGAATTTCTGTTTGCCCTCTGGAGCCATTTCTTACCCCATTATCTCTTACATAAAATATACTTTGGATCCACTATATGGGGGAAAAGTTTTACTCATTTTACTCTTTTTGAATAAACCAAAAATAACTATCCTCTCCATTTCCTGGAGCCCACAGAAACTGTTTGGAAAGCACAGAGGAAAGAAAAACGTGGAATACAGAAAAAGCATGAGGAGTTAGGGTTTGAAACCTGGCCCTTTCCCCTTCTGCTGTGGGGCCTTGGGCAGGACCCTGGCCCACTCTGGGCTCCCTGCAGCTGTCCATCAAACGAGAGGGCAGTACTGAGCCTCTGGCCTCCACGGTCCCCCCGACTCTGACATCCTAAATTTCTGTGATGACAGAAATCTGAGGCATCTTCACTTGCCAGCCACCCCGTAGATGAATCCTTTTTATTATTCAGGAACCTCTCCAAGTTAATTTCGACGTGATCCTGTTTGGGCAGAAACAAGTTGTCATCTTTCCTCCCCGTTCCTCTCCAGTGTCTGGAAATAGGAATTCCTACTCACAGTCCCCACTTCCCCGGCTCCCGCGGGGAGGCCTCTGCCGCCTGCCTTCCGGCTGCCCCGTCCTCTGAAACTGCCTGTCAAGGTCACCACGACCCCCTTGCAGCCGACTCCAACGGTCGTGTCTCTGTGCCCGTCTTCCCAGACGTGGAGAAATCTCCCAACATATGGGGTCACCCTCTCTTGCTTTTTATTTTTCATGTTTTAGAATTTCATTGTAGTAAAATTTGCCATTTTAACTGTGTTTAAGGGTATGATTCAGTGACCTTGATTATATTCTCCAGGTTGTGCTGCCATCACCACCATCCATCCCCAAAACCTTTTGATCCCCCTAAACAGAAACCCATTAGGCAGCAACTCCCAGGCCATCCTCCCAGCTCCTGGTAATCTCTGATCTACTTCCTGTCTCTGGGAATTTGTATATTCTAGGTATTGCATGCAAATGAAATCACATAATATTTGTCCTTTGGTGTCTGGCTTATTTCACTCAAACCGATGTCTTCAAGGTTCGTCCGTGTTGTCACACGTCAGCACTTCATTCCTTTTTACAGCTGAATAATATTCCACTGGGTGTGCGTACCACACTTTGTTTATCCCTTTGTCTGTTGATGGACACTGGGGTTGCGTCCACCTTGCGGCTGTCGTGAACAATGTCGCTGTGAACGCTGCTGTGCAACTATATCTTTGAGTCCCTGCTTTCGATACTTTTGGGGAGAGACCCAGGAGTAGAATCACTGGGTCATGTGGTAATTCTACATGAAACTTTCTGAGAAACCACCAGACTGTTTTCCACAGCGGCTGCACCATTTTACATGCACGTGGGTTCCAGTTTCCCCACATCCTCACCAACACTTACTTTCTGTTTTTCAATATTAGCCGCCCTCGTGGGTGCGAGGTGGTATCTCACCGTGGTTGGGGTCTGTGTCAGGTTTCCTGATGACCAAGGAGGCCGAGCATCTTTTCATGCACTTGTTGGCCAACACCCTCCCTTCCTGCCCCCTGGGCACCTGTAATTCCATGGGAGAGTCAGGCACCCAACGGGCAGGTGCAAAGGCTCATGTGTGATTACGACACGGTGCCCTCCCTGAAGGAAAAGCACCGGGTGCTGCGAGGGGTGAGCTCAAGGCGGAGCCCCCGGACAGGAGGCAGCGAGGGTCCCTGCGCAACAGGGACATCGATGCCGAGATCCCAAGGCCAGAAAGGAGCAGCCGAGGCAGGGGAGAGGGTGGGGCACTCCAGGGGTCCAGGAGGGAGGCACCATCTTGAAAGGGGTACAGAGGGGCTCGACTTTGTCTTGCCTACAGCACCCTGCTTTGACTCGATGGCGTTTTTTCAGAGTGGCTTTGGGAAAGCAGATGAAGACCCCCCCACCCCCATCACAGCCCACCCCCAGCGTCCCCCCTGGTACTGCCAATGGGGGAAGGTTGAAAAGAGGCCAAGCTTAGACCTTTTAAGGTTTGAAAGGGGCCAGAGGGGGAGGGGGTGCCATGAGGGGACCGCCAGGTGGGGGCTAGATCCAATTTGTGTTTACTGAAGAATATTCTGTCAATGGGTGGGCACAGGAAAGGGGTGGGGTAGGACAAAAGGTAAGTTATGGAGGCCGGCTCTCTTGCTGACCCAGCCTCTTCCCAACAGGTGGAGGATTAGAAATGTTTTGACAGGGAGAAGGGCAGAAAAAACCCTCTTTTCCCCAGCTTCCCCCGGCCCTCATCTTGCAGGTGAGCTGAAGGACCTGCCCAGGATCACACAGCTACAGGTGGCCCAGGTATGGCTCAACGCTCACCTGGCTGCCCCAAGGTCCATACCTTCTCCTCCCATGGTCCTTAGATGTCACCTGGGCCCAGAGACAGGCAGCAACTGTCCTGCACACTGGGAGCCCAATGTTTAGAACTCGTCACTGCTCCTTTCACCGCACCGAGCTGCCCCCTTGTCAGGGGGCAGGAGAGAAAGTGTCCCCTGAATAGCTGCCATTGTCACCTGCCATGAACTAGGCAACGTCCCTGTGGCTGGGGGCCACTGCAGCCTTCCCAGCAGCTGGTGTGGGAGCTGGGGCGTCTGCTGGGCCACCCTGTCTCCCAGGCACCTAAAACCCAGGAACGGCCATTGGACAGGAGCCCGTGGGAACCAGCTCTGCTCTCTCCTCTCCAGGGGCCCTTCAGGCACTGACTGTGCTCCCTGCAAAATTCTTGCTGAACATCTGTACTGAGCAGGGCCCTGGCTCAGGGCCGGCCACCATGAGGGGTTCAATGCAAGTCCACTGATTCTGGGGCTGTCACCTCGGATCCCACAAAACAAAGCCTCGGACTCTCAGAGTCCGCGTTCCAGCCGTGGAAATCTGGAACAAGTTAGGTGGGAATTTAGACAGATGTTGCTCTTTCCCATTTCCTGTGGAAATTAAGTGAAACCAGAAGGCATCGTGTTCAGGGGCGAAGATGGGATATGTGAGGTCAGAGGAGAGCAACACATGAGGCGTTGGACAGAAAAGCGGTGGTTTCTTCTTTGCCTGGGGCTGTCAGAAGGAAGACGGCCTCTGGCTGGACACCGAGGGCAAAGCAAACTCACCACAAGCCCTGTCTTCCAGCCTCAGCCCCCCAACCCATGGCCCCCACCCTAGGGTGCTGTTTCAGCTCCCCAGGGCTACTGCAACAAAGTACCACAAACCAGTGGCTTAAAACAGCAGAAATGGATTCTCTCACAGTTCTAGAGGCCAGAAGTACAAAATTAAGGTGTGAGCCAGGCTGGGCTCCTCTGAAGTCTGTGAGGGAGAAGCTGCTCCCTGCTTCTCTCCTGGCTTCTGGTGGTGCCGGGCAGTTTAGACTCCTCGGCTTGTGGCATAACCCAGTCTCTGCCTCCATCGTCACCTGGCCTCCTCCCCAGACCTGTCGGCGTCCCCTCTCCCCTTCTTATCAGTACCCCAGTCCTATTGGATCAGGCCCTGCTCTGTTCCGGTGAGGCCTCATCTTGACTAATCACGTCTTCAAATACCCTATTTCCAAATAAGGTCACATCCATGGGACCGGAGATAAGGAATTGAATGTGGCTTTGTGGGGACACAATTTGACCCGTTGTAGGGGCCTGCCACCATGAGCCCACAGTTTTCCACGCTTCATGCCCTTGCATACCTCTGAGCCTTTGTGCATGCTGTTCCCTCTGCTTGAAATGCCTTTCCTTGCCCTCCCCTCCTGGAGGACTTCTACCCATTCCTCATGGACTAACTCAAATGACCTCCCAAGCAGAAGTGCTGGCTGCAGTCTGGGGTCACTCATCACCCTGACCTTTGACCTCCTTGGGGCCAGAGCCCCCCCTGCCTCTGGCTCTGCCCTCCCTCAGGAAGTTGCACTCCTCCAGGCTCCAAGCTGACACACCACCGTGTCCACGCTCCAGCTAGGGAAGGGGCAAAGGGCACGGAGGGCACACTCCTCCCTGCAAGGGCATGGCCTGGAATCTGAGAGCGTGGCTTCCCCTCACCTCCTGTGGCCACCCCCAGTGTGACAGACTGGGATGTGCGGCCTTGGGCTGAGCAGACACATGCCCTGGTAAAAATTCCATTTCTATGAAAAGGGGGATGAGGGTGGGACTGTGGGGAATGGCTTTTGGAAGCAACCAGAAATCTTTTCTACAAATAACTCACAGAAACAGTTATCCCAAAGTCCTGCCACTTTCATTATGTATTTGACCATCGCAACAACCCCCTGAGGAAACTGAGGTGGGGCAGGGGTAGGCAGTGGGTGTGGAAACACCTCAGGCCGCGTGCACTTTGGGCAGTGAAGGAACAGGCTGGAAGCCTGAATACTTGGTCTAACCTGGGTTTTCTGATTGGAACCTCACAAATACTTAGGAAAGGGGACAGAGAATACATGACTGGGCAGCTGTTTAGAGGGAGAAGATCTGGGGGTCTGAGCAGACCCCAGTCCTATGTGTCCATTGTGTTCTATAAGTGTCCCCAGAGCTTCATCAAGAGAGGCTAACATCCAGAAGAAACAGGGCAGGAGATCTGCTTTCTGGGCTCCTCTGATCAACCCTGGAATGCTTTGCTTTGGGGCCAGCCCTTAATGGGAACACTGAGAAACAGACATGTGTCTGGGGCCAAGAGAGGCTGGGAAGGCTCTGGTCACCCTGTCCTGTGAAGAAAGAGCCCCCACTGAACACCATGGAGAAGGGAAAAGTCAAGGGGTGGGGTGTGTGTGGGGGGCTGTGGTTCCTTATTTTCTCACCTCTGTCATGTGAGGGCAGAGCAAACTTGCTCTGAATGGCAAAAGGTCACCGGGAGACAGAGTCAGCTCAAAGGAAAGGAGATAATGAGGACAGTGCACCGACACGCAGGCCGGCGTCTCAGCCAGCATCCGCTAGACAAACAGAAGCAGTGGGACATAGGTGTATATATATATATATTTATTTAAAAGAATTGGCATGTGGATTGTGAGAACTGGCAAGTCCGAAATCCGCAGAGCCAGCCAGCAGGGTGCTGATGCTTGCAGCCGTGAGGCAGAATTCCTCCTTCTCTGGGATCCCCAGTTTTTCTCTTAAGTCCTTCAACTGATTGAGTGAAGCTCACCCACATTCTCCAGGGTCATGTCTCACACTTCACATCAGTCGATGGCAGACACGAATCCCATCAACAGAATGCCTTCCCAGCAACATAAAGACTAGGGTCTGATTGTCAGGAGTCCAATTACATCACCCCCAGAAAAGACACAGGCACGTCCCAACCCCTAATCCGTGACTGTGAGCATCTTTGGAAACCAGGTCTTTGAAGATGTGATTAGTGAAGATGAGACCACACTGGAGGAGAGGGTCTAAATCCAGTGTGGCCGGTGTCCTTATAAGGAGAGGGAAATGTGGAGGAAGAGACTGGAGAGAAGCATCCACAAGCCAAGGGGCATCCCAGGGGCTGGGGATCCCGGAAGCTGAGAAGAGGCTCACCAAAATTTTCTGGGGAAGTGCGGCCCTGCCGGCACCTTGCTTTGGGACTTGGCCTCCAGAACTGTGATAGGATAAATTTCTGCTTTTTGAGCTGCCCGTGTTGTGAAATTTTGTTACGCCATCCCCAGGAGACTAAGACAACGACCAAACAACCGGCGTCACAACTTGGCGAAGTTCATGCATAAAATTAATCATCACAGTGGGTAGAGCAAAGAGTGAGGTCTTGTCCCTGGAAGGCCCTCCCAAAGCTGCCAATAATGCAGGAAGCCCCCTCCAAGGTGGATGTGTTTACCTGGAGGTCCCTGAGATGGGGTGCAGACAGGGGTGCTGTGTGGGGTCTCTCCACGTGCAAACCTGCATGACTCTCCAGGGGCAGGGGCCACAGCTCCCTGGAGGTGTTCAAAGGACCTGTGACCCAGGCCAGCTCATCAGGCTGCTCTGCTAGGACCTAGGGATCCTCTCCACTTTGCCCTCCCATGGTTCCTGGTGTGGTGCACAGAAGGAACTGGGGGTTCCTCGCTCAGAAGGCGGCACCCCGAGCCTCACTCCCAGGTGCCAAGTGCCGTGAAATCCAACCGCACACACCTCCTGCTTGGCAAGCTGGGAGCAGACGTGCCTCTTCCTTCCTATGGCTGGTACGTCCCCAGCACCCCAACTGCAAAGCATCCAGGGACCCCAGATTAGCCACACACCAGTCCCAGCACCTGGGAGGGATGCCAGCCTTTTTCTGGAACACCCTGTCAACTGGCAGATTTCTTTGTATGTTTTTTACTATTATTTTTTAAAGTTTTATTGTAGTAAAATATATACATAACACAAAATCTGTCATTTTCACTAATTTTAAGTGTGCAATTCAGTGGCATGAATTGCATTCACAATGTTGTGCAACCATCACATCTATCTGTTTCTAAAAGTTTTTCATCACCCCCAATAGAAACTCAGCCCCATTAAGCAATCACTGCCCACTCCCCCTCCCGCCAGTCTCTGATGACTCTTAACCACTTCCTGTCTCTAAGAATTGGCCTATTCTAGACATTTCACATGAGCGGAATTAGGGATTGAATCACAATCTCTCACAAAAGACAGGTCCTTATTCTTAATCCACGATCCTGTGGGTGTGAACCCATTTGTAAATCAGACTTCTGAAGACGTCACTATCAGTGAAGGTGGGGATGCATTTGTGAATAGTATCTTCAAAGATTCCATTTGGATGAGGCCACGTTGAATCTGGGTGGGTCTCACTCATATGACTGGAGGCCATATAAGGCAAAAGAAATTCAGATACAGTTGGTCAGTAGAAGCCAGAGAGGACAGAGGGAGAGGGCCACGGAGGGGAGGTAGAGATCAAGGCAAGGAAACCCCAAAGACTGCGGCAAGCCAGCACCCAAATGCTACAGACAGCAAGCATGGCCTTGCCCTCACCTTGACTTTGGAAATCTAGCCCTCCAAACTGTGAGCCAATAGATCCCCACTGTTTAAGCCAAACAGTGTGTGGTATTTGTCATAGCAGCCATGGCAAACTGAAAAAAGTGGAAACATATGATACTTGTCCTCTGGTGGCTGGCTTCTTTTGTTTGGCATAATATTTTCAAAGGTCAGCCATGTTGCAGCTTGGATCAGAACTTCATTCCTTTCTACAGCTGAAAAATATTCCATTGTATGCATGCACCATGTTTTCTTGGTCCATTTATCTGTCAGTGGACACCTGGGTTGCTGCTCCTGTTTGGCTATTGCGAAATCAATGCTGTTTTTGTTTTTTTTGTCCTCCACACTGAGCATGCCTCCCACATATATGATGGTGGGGGTGGCTTCTAAACTGGCTGTTCCTGGGGATCCATGCAGGGTGGGGCAACAGGAAGGGAGAACAGATACCTGAGTCCCAGGCCCAGCTCAGACACCAAGGCCCTGGGTAGAACTTTAGCAAGCTCCCTCTCCCCTCTGGGCCTCAGTTTCCACATCTGTACAAGGAGGGGTCTTCTGTGGGGATTCTGTGCCATGATACACCAATGTGCCTGGCCCATTTTTGGTGCAGAAAGGACCTCAAGAATGTTTGGGTCTCACCTTGCACCTCTCAGGGCCATTTGGGAGTTATATGAACAAATACATGCAGAGCCCCTGGCCACAAGCCTGGCACACAGTTGCCACCTGTCGGCCACTGTGCCCCACCCCTAGGTGCTCTCCCTGCCTCTCCTGGCTCTCAGCCTTGTCCCACATCTTCACACAGGAAATGACCTGCGGAGGTTTAGAGAGTGTCCGTGGGCACTTCCCAGACTCCACTGTGCCTACAAATCCCCTAGGGAACTGAGCAAGATGCAGATTCGGGTTCTGTAGGTCTGCGGCCAGACCTGAGAATCTGCATGTCTAATGAGCACCTGCAGGATCCCGACACTGCTGGGTGGTGAGCTGGCGGGATGAGGTGAAGAGGAAAAGTCTGGCCTCCCCTGAGTTCTGGGCACAGCTCAGGCTCCTTTCCCATCTTTCCAGTTGGGCTGGAGGTTGGGGAAGCATCTAGAGGTTGATGAGTGACTTTCTAAGGGGAAATGCCATGTGCAAGCCCCAGAACCACCCTTTAATCCAGCACCTTCCAGACACAGATTGGGAGAACAAATGAGGACCAGCTGCATAACTGGTGGGGCCTGGTGCAAAATGACAATGAGGAACCTCTGGTTCAAAAATCACAAAGAATTTCAAGACAGTAACAGAGCATCAAATCAAGCACAGGGCCCTTTGAAGAACAGGACCCTGGGGACTGCACAGGTCACAACACCTGACGCTGGCCCTGTCTGACTCAGAGATGATCCCACAGCAAGTCAGCAGCTCTGCTGAACCTAACTCTTAGGTCCCCTGAGTCCCTACCTGGTCTTCTGTCTGTCACATGCCACTGCCTCACCCTTGCCCTCTGCAATGGTTAATTTCATGTGTCTTGTTATGTGTCCAGTTGTTTGGTCAAATAAGCTCTGGCCTGATTGTTGCTATGAGGGTATTTCATGGATTTGCATTTAGATTCAGTTGACTGCATCTACAGCTGATTGCATCTATAAGCAACAAAGGAGAGTGCCCTCAGTCAAGATGGGAGTCTCCTCAACCAATCAGCTGGAGGTCTGTAAGCCAGAACTGAGGATTTCAGAACCCAAAAGGAAGAATTTCTTTATCTACCTTAGCCAACCAGTTTTCCTGGGGAACTCAACTTTACTTTCATCAGAGTTTCCGACTTGCAGTCTGCTCTACAGAATTTGGACTTGCCAATCTCAATGGTCATATGAGCCAATTCCTATAATAAATCTCTTAATAGTTACATAATATACATATATATATGTACACACACACACACACACACACACACACACACAGATTCTGTTTCTCTGAAGAACCCTCAAACACCCTAATCACCTTCCCAAGCTCGTCTTTGGGTGCCAGGGGAGGGGAGAGAGTTGAGGGCCTCACAGACTCCTCCCACCCCCAGGTCCTGATTCTATAATGCTGGGGCGTGGGAGGCCTGACCTCCCAGGTGTTTCCCAGACCTGCAAATCCCTGCACTTCTGTGGGCCCAGCACAGCCCAGCAGTTCCATGCCACTCCCAGCTGAACATGGAAACAAGAAAGTCCTGGCCTTCTGATGTGGGAGATGGCACCAAGAAGGGGAGAGGGGCCCCAAAGATAAGCCCTACCAACCTCACACAGGGCTGCCCACTCTGCCCGGGACACCTGCAGCTGACGATGGTTGCTTCTGCCTGTGGTGTCTATTCTCTCCTCCCCAGCTTGGTTGATTCTCCCCTCCCCACTCCTGGTTCAAGTGGGGCTAACCCCACTACCACCTCCAGCTCCAAGGGTGTACATGGAACTCAAGTC
>PVKY010008503.1:0-14030 GCA_004027775.1 Bradypus variegatus
GCCCCTCTTGACAAAGGCCCGGAAACCGTGGTCACAGGGAGTGGGTTTTACGATGGTGGCGGGTGCTCGATTGGGCAGGCCCAGGAGAGGACATCTGCCTGGAGACTGAGGCTAGGTCCGAACACACGTTGGGGAATATGGGCTTCCTTGAGGCTCGTCTTTGCCTGCTCCCTGTGATGCTGTGAGCTGGACAGGTCCCCAGCTTTGGACGTTATCCTGAGCTCCAGGTGGATGGAGCTGCAAGTGGAACATGCTGGCAGGGGTCAGTGGAGGGGTTGGGGATTCCGGGACCGCAGTGCGCCTCGGCCCTGGGCTCGTCGTCCCCCAGCTGCAAGAGGTCAACTGAGCCAGCCCCAGGGAGAGGGAGTGTGGTGAGGGGCAAACCCCAGAGGGGAGGAGAAGGGAGGGAGGGAAGGGTGGGGGGCTCACAGACCTCGTAGACCGCCAGGTCGATGCCTGCGTACGGAATGATCCCCAGCACGTTGGGCAGGTAGCCTCGGTAGAAGGCAAGGGGCCCTTCCCGCTGCAGGATCCGCCGTGCGCAGTCCAGTAGCCCCTTGTACTGGCCCGTCCGGCGCAGGGTCAGCCGTGTCTTCAGCACCTGGGGGAGAACCAGGGCTGTGGTTATCCCTGGAAAAAGGCACCCCTGGAAAAGCTACATCCAGAGACAGCTCCTCCTGGAAGCAGGCCCCCCCCAAGAATAATTCACTTACAAGAACCACTGAATTAAGAATCTTCTGCTACCCCCAAACTGCTACACTAGAATAGTTACACCCGCCAGAGTTGCTTGTGGCAGCCACTGCTAACTCTCACCTAATATTTTGTTCCCTCCTTCCTTAACAATAGGTGCTGACATTCAGCAAGCACACAGCCACTAGAAATAGACTGCACTTCCCATGTGCCTAGGTGTGTGGCCACGAGACTAAGTCCTGGCCAATGAAATAGGAGGAGGAAGTAAATGTGACTGTCAGAAATGTCCTTAAAGGCATGGGGACATTCTCTCCTTTGTCTCTTCTTCTTTCTTGCTTTTAGGAATGTGGCTGTGGTGGCTGGAGCACAAGCAGCTATGTTGGTCCACGAGGTGGATGCTATATACTGAGGTGGTGGAATGAGATAGACAGAAGGAACCTGGGTCTCTAAATCCACACCAGCCCTGATCTGTTCACTCCAGACTTTATGAACATGGTTTGGGTTTTCTTTCACTTTCGGAATCTTGATGGCACAACCCGAAACTGAAGTGCTTTCTCAGAAAACAGCTACACCTAGAAATGATTCTTCTAGGAACAAATGTCCTGAAAACCAGCTTCTCTAGAAGAGGCACATCCCACAACCATCATCTAAACAGTTATAGTCAACACTGCCATCTCCAGATTTAAGCCGTACCTTATACTGTAACAACCAGAAATGCTACACACAGTAAAAACAGGGCTGAAAAGAGCTACGGTTGGAATCAGAGTGAGGCAAAGTTATGATTCCAAGGCATGTCACGCCACGGAGCGGAGTGTTTATTGCAGACACCCTCCCTCCCCCCGTCCTGCCAGTGTCCCTCGTCCTCACCTCCATGGGGTAAATGATGGTCTGGGCTGTGGCACCGGCCAGGGAACCAGCCACAAAGCGCTCCTGTACCTGCAGCACCTCCTGCTGCCCCCGGATGGCCCGTTTGATCTAAGGGTGGGAGGCAGAGGGGGACAGGACCTCAGGGTTGAGCCTTCCCCGTACATACGCAGGCTCTGCTGTCCTCCCAGGCTTCTGCGGGCATTGGGCACGCAGCCCCCAGCCCTGAGCCAAGCCTGCAGTCTTCCTCACGTGCAGCCAAGCTTCTCCCACGCCTGCCTCACCTGCTCATAGGCCATGAACTTGATAGCCGACTCCGGTGTGATCTTGAGCACGTTGATGCCGTTGCCACGCCAAAGGGAGCGGACGCCCCCCTCGCGGATCATGCTCCGCAGGCCCCCCAGGATGTTCAGCTGGTTGGTCTTGGAGGCGTGGACCTTGGGCAGGGAGATGAGGCGGCTTTGGGGTTCTGCTCCCGGGACCCAGGCCTGGGGCGGGGGGCAGTCTCGCCGGGGTCCCTCACCTGCATGAAGACCTTGAGGCGATCCAGGGGGGCTGTGCCCGTCCGTGACATGGCCCCCGCCACGGCGCCCGCCACCAGCTGCTTCCACCACATGCCAGTCAGCTTCTCCTGCTCCGAGAACTCATCTGGCACAGTCAGGCACTCGCCAATGTCTAGGACCTGGGGATGCAGGGGTCGGGGGCATCATGCCATGGGGGTGGTGGTGGGGAGATGGGACCCAGTCCTGAATGGGGGAGTCTCCCCCAGGGATCACAGGACACCTAGAGAGTCCACCAATGAATCTTGCTTGGAGAGCTTGGAGATCCCTCTTGGCCCCTTACCACATCTTCCCAAAGCTTCCAACCCAGCAGTGTCCCATCTAGAGATCCTGGCATCTCTCCTGGGGACCACCACCAGATCCCATCAAAGGATCCTACCCAAGCAGCTGCCACACTAAGATCCCCCATATCAGATCTCTCCCAAGGATTCCACCCACCCAAGGCTCACCCACATCAGGAATTGCAGACGTTCCCACTAGGACCACACACGATCCCACCAGGGATCTCCTCCATAGGGTCCTACCCAGGGAACATCCTCCCCACCTCCCAGGAGGATCCACCTCTTGATTTCCCAACCAGGAATCTAATGGATCCTCTAGGGTGGGAGTTGCACTGGATCTCCCAAGAGGATCTCACTAGATCCTGTGGAGGGATCTCCTCCAGATGTCCTCAGCAATCTCCACCCAGGAATTGACAACCTAGAGGCCTCCACCTCTCCAGCAGATCCCACTGGATCTCCCCCCGTCCTGAAGCCGGTGGCTTTCTAACTTTTCTCCTTAGTGGCAGAATCCTTTACTCAGAAGTGTGAAAACCTAGCAGCGGGGAGCTTGTGGATTGAGGGCAAGAGGCCTGATGCCCCATCCTTTGAGCTCCCCTTCTTCCCAGCACCCCAAACCCCACAACCCCAAAGACCCCCTGAAGGGTTCCAACCTCATATCAGAGACCTCCCCAAACAGGTCCCCCATCCCTTGAAAACTCAGATGGGGGAGGGAGAAGAGGAGCCTCACCCCTTAGCTGCTCCCAGCGGCTCTTCCTTCTAGAATCCTGGGCTCAGCCCCTCCATACCCTGGGGAGACCAGAGCAAGGTGGCGAGGGCCCCAGGCTCCCAGGGCAAAAGCGGACATGGCCACTGGGCTGGGAAAGTCACCCCCACCTCACCGTGGAATGCTTCCAGAAATAGAGCACATCTTCCACGTTCTCCAGCGAGTGTAACAGGAAGTGGTCTCGCCATTCCTGCCAGTCAATGGTCATCGTGCCGTCACGGTCCATGCTGGGTGGGGTGGGGCGGGGAGCGCCTGGTCAGTGCCAGGCGTGAGGTTCTGCCAGGAGCAGGGTCTGCTCTGATTTCTCCTAGCAACCCCATTGGGGAGATGGTTTTATTACCCTCGTTTTACAGGGGAGGAAATGGAGGCTCCAGGGGGTGAGCCCCAGATCTGCCTGACTCCAGACCCCAAGCACTCACTCAGCTCCATCCTCCCCAGGGGCTGGCTCTGGGGCCTGGAGGCCCAGGTGGTCCTGAGATACCTGGGATTCCAGCCTCCCAGCTCCTCACCTGTGCAGAATTTTCTCTGCCTGCTTCAGCGAGATGGAAATACCCAGAGCCTGGAAACTCTGTTGGATCTCAGAGACATCGATGTGACCTGGGGAGGGAGATTCGAGGTGGAGGAAGGGCATGTGTGTGTGTGTGTAACCTGGGGGACCCTGGGCTGAGGGGCAGGAAGGCTTGGGATACAGATTTCCTATGCAAGACCATCGAGGGGGGCTGGAAATCCAGGGTGAGGTTTGAAGCAGGGTTGGGGGAGGGGTTTCCCTGCCTCCTTGGGATCACTGAAGTAGAGGGGTCTACTGTTCCAGAATGAATCCATGGGCAATAATGGGGGTCCTTATGCAATTGGGGAGGTGGTCTCTGTCCCATAGGGAATCCAGGAGCACTATAGGGGATCTTTGTCTCTAGGAAAAATCCAAGGGTAATGATGGGGGGGAGGGGTTCCTGCCCCAAAAGGGGAAAGGAGGCAGGATGGGTTGGCTGAGCCTCAACCCACCTAGCTGGGGGTGGGGAGAGCTCCCGAAATAGCCTGTGAGTCATCAGAGACAAGCGCCCTCCCCCTCCTCCCAGCGCTGCCAGCTCTGCCCACACTGGCATCTCCAGGGCGCCCATGGCCCCAGCCCCAGCCCCGGGGCCCGCCCGACTCTACCATCCTGGTTCCGGTCCAAACTGTGGAACATAAGCAGCAAGCGCTGCTCCCGCTCCTGCAGGTAGCGAGTAAACTCCTCCAGGTCAAAGCCGCCACCAGGATCTGTGTCGCCTTCCGGGGAGATGTCCTGGCCGTGGGGAAGGGGACAGAGGAGGCTCGCGGGGTGGGGTCCCACCACTGGCCGTCTGCCTCAGGAACCAGGGCCCCCAGTGCCCTGGGGAACAGAGCAGGGAGATCACCCCACCCCACCCCCATCAGCCCACTTCCCAGCAAGGTGCCCACGGCCACAGCAGGCCGGCGAAGTGGGCAGCGTTTGCCCGGTGTTCCTGGTGAGCGAGCTGAAACACGGCGAGGTCAAGGAACCTGGTCCAGGTCACAGAGCCGGGAAGTGGCAGCCTGGGGCTCTTGTCTCTGAAACCCATCCTCCTGGCTGGCTCTTATAAAAACCTGCCCACACGGCACGCTCAGTGGGGAGCTCCTTAGGGACAGCTCCGGGCACCGTGGGGCATGGCAGAGCCGAGCTGAGTGGCCAGGGCCCCTGTGTTCCCATCTGTAAAGTGGGAGGTTGGACTGGAGGTCTTGGGATGCTGTGAAGGTGTTCAAGGAGATCTGGGGCTACAGGTGTGGAAGACAACTGTGTGGGCGAGGAGTGGGAGTGTGCGTGTGAGTTCCTGCCTTCCCAGCTGCACCCCCAGCAGGGGGCTAGCCTCGGACAGGACTGAGTCCCTGACTGGGGCAGCCTGGGGGCATTAAGCCAGGACTGGAGAAGTGCAGGCAAGGGGATATAAACTGAGACCGGGAGGTCAGTGGGTGCCCAGAAGTTCTGAAGGGGGGCACGGAGGGTGTGTCTCTTGCAGTGGGGGTAGGAAACGCCTTGTGCTGTGCAGACATTCCAGGGGACCCCACTCCACTCCCTGGCCGACATCCCCAGGGGTGCTGACAGCCTAACTGTGCAGGACCTGGGGCCTGCGTGGCCCTGGCTCAAGCGAACCCGCTTAGGCCCACACGTGCGCGGGCAGGGGCAGGGGACCGAGGCGCCCAGGCTGCACACAGGCAGTCCCCTGGCAGCTCAGGGCGCTCCACCCAGCGGGAGCAGGCCGGGTCGGGGTGCGGCGCGCCAGGCGGGGGTCCCGGGCGGGGGGTACCTGTCGGGCGCCGCGAACCGGGTCGCCCCCGCCCAGGCGGGCCAGTCCCTGGCGCAACTCGTGCACGTCCACGCGGCCATCCTTGTTACTGTCCAGCTCCTCGAAGAGGCGACCCCAGCGCTGCCTCCGCTCCGCGTCACCCGGGCCCCCCCGCATGGCGCCCGCCCGGGAGGGGGGAGGGGAGGCCCGGCGGCGGCGGCCTCGGCGGGGGCTTCGCGGCTCCCCCTCCCCCCCCGGAGCCCCGCAGGGCCAGCTCCGCGGCCACAGCCACCCAAGCCTCGGCGCTGTCCGCTCTGCTCCAGCACCGGCAGGAGGCGGTGGCTGCTAGCCGTCGCCGCCCGCTCCAGAACTTGCGACTCCTCCCGGACCCGCACTGGGGGAGGGGGCCGGGGGCGGAGCTGGGGGCGTGGGGAAGGATGCCTGGGATGCTCTGCATTGCACTGCCAGGGGAGCACCAGGGATCCTTCTGGGGAGTGGGGCTAGCGAGATCGGTGGTCTCAGTTCTGGTCTCAGAGATCCGCCTTCGAGTGCCTCAGTTTACCCTCTGGCCCCTTCCCCCAGGGGGCGAGGCAGGGAGAAGTCAGAGATTGGTCTCCTAATCCCTTTGCATTTGACCGCTCCGCCTCCCTCGACTCATCTCCTCCAAGAACTAAAGTTCTGGCCTTTCCTAGATGTACGCAAGGCACCCCGACAATCTAGCCTTCCATCTGACCTCCCGCGCGGTCGCGTTCCCCACTCGGCCCCAGAAACAGAAGATCAAGACGCGGGGAGCTCCATCAATCCCTCCATCTCGCCCGCGCGACTTCTTTCCGGGTCCCGCTCAGCCTGGGAAACGGAAGATCAACGCGCGGCGGCAAAGGCGGCTTCTTATTGGCCAGAGCCGCCTGGGCTGCGCCCGCCCACGCGACAGCGCCCTCCCACCTGGGCGGGGCCTCCCTGCCGACCCTCGGCAGTCCCCGGCCCCGTCTTAAAGGGGCCGCGGCCGGGTCCGGAAACCGGGCTGACGGTCCTCTCCAGCCCGGCCTGGGAGTCTCAGCGTCCTGGACACTGAGGGGTGGCTGAGCGCTGGAGGCGGGTCTCCTGCCTGTCAGGCTTGCTGCACCTGCCGAATGTCCCGCCCACTAGTTTCGGGCGCAGTTTCTCGACTTGCCGTTAGGGGGAGGGGCGGCCAGCCCCCTTGACAGCAATAACAATAGCAGGAGCTCGCATTTGTTGGGTGCGTTACCTGTGCCAGGCCTTTTACTCACATCCCGCGTGGTCCTCGCCAAAACCCTATGAGGTCCGGGGTAGTGGCTTTCCCACTTTACAGACGAGGAAACAGGCCCGCGGAGGTGAAGAAGCCTTGCCCAGTCCACGGGCCCAGTAAGGGACAAGGCAGGGAGTAAACCCGGCCTGAGATTCTTAGCCATCTCCCTCTACCCTGGAAGGGAGTGGTTACACCCTCGAGAAGGTCGTCTTGTGATCATCGTCCTTTATCCAAGTACGGCCGCAAGGTGTGCTCCAAACAGGTGTGTCCCAGAGGAACCTTTAGAGAGGGTCCCCGAACAGACGTTTTCATTCACAGGCGGTCCTTGGAAGTGCCATTCGACATGTGTGTGTGTGTGTGTCTGTGTGTGTGTGTGTGTAAAGATGTTTTCCTATGGGGATGCCCCAAACAGGCGTTTGCTATCAGATACCTCCCTGACAGGTGAGCTGTAATACACATCAGCCTCTGTCTTGCTGCTCCTGCCACAGATGTGGTGCATCGCAAGTGTGCCCTTTGCACACCTCTATACAGGTGTTCCTCATGCAAGGTGGTTTCTTTTGCCTCATCTCTCAACAGGTGCACTTTTCAACAGGTGTTTGCCCACCCAGGAGTGTGGCATACAGTTTTTCCCCCCATAGAGGTGTGGTCCAGCTAATTATATACCCCTATCGGTATGTTTTCCTATAACTGGCTCCCATACAGGTGTGCTTAAATGCAGGTGTGCCTCATACAGGTGGGCTTCCACGCAGGAATTTCTCATACAGGTGTTGTTCATTTCCTTGAGGAGCCATGCAATTGTGTTTCCCAAACAGGTGCATCCCACTCAAGAGTACTTCAGTCAGGTGTTATAATGCAAGTGTATTCTAAACAGACGTTTTCCATACAGATATGCTTCCATTCAGCTATACCCCTTATAGGTGCGATTCAGTGCAGAAGTTCCGCATTGGTGTTCTTTTTACATGTGAACGTACATGCAGGTGTGTTCTATACAGATTTACCTTCACACAGGTGTGCGCCACGCAGGTGGACTTTCATTAAGGGCTTCCCATCCGTGTCTGCCCCTGGCAGGACTGTCTACATGCCCCGTGGGTCTCCACGCCTGAGCATTTCTATAGGCGTGTCCACAATACAGGTGTGACGGCCCTCTTAGACCTGCGCGCTTCAGCCCCTTTCTACCTCTCCCCAGTATGCGATTGGGTTCCCGTTACAGGTGCGCCCGCGGTGCGGCTCCGCCCCTCTCTTGGCCCCGCCCCCTCAGCCAGGCTCAGGTGCACCGGCCGGAAGTGCTCTCCCCTCCCAGGTGAATGACTAAACTTTCCGGGTCATGTGAGCGGGCGGAGCCGGCTGGAGTCGGACCTAGCGACCGACCGACGGACAGACGGAGGGTTCGGAGCGAGGGACTCGGACCAGGAACCGCAGCCGCGTCGAAGACGCCGGGGGCCAGGTAGGGAAGCAGAGACGCAAGGCTCGGCCTGGCGCCCCTTTTCCTTCCCCAGCCCTGGAACGCGCGGCCCCAAGTTAATCTTTAATCTCTGACCTCGGGCGGCGGGGCGGGACTCCGGGGTGCCCTGGCGCCGGTCGCCCCTCGCACAGACCCGCGCCCGGAGCCAGCCCCCTCCCCCACGCCCCGGCTTCCCTCCTCTTCCCGCCCCCAGGTGCCCGCTTGCAGGGACCTCAGACCCGAGATGCGCTAGGAACTGAGCGCCCCGTCCCCGGCGCCACCCGCCCGTCGCCCGGCCCATGGCGAGCCCCAGCTTGGGGCTGCTCCTGGCGCTCGGCCTGTCCCTCCTGCCCGCCTGCCGGGGCCAGGCCTGGGAGCAAAGTAGGTAGCGGCTGGGGGAGGGGGCAGGGGCGCTTAAAAGCGCTGGGTACCTGGGGCTCCGGAAGGGTAGAGAATGGGGGAGCCGGCTTGGGATTCCTTGGGCGGGAGGTCTCCAGGGGTCAGAGTTGGGGGGACTGGAATTTTCTGGTTCCTTCCTTGGAAGGTGGCAGTCGGTTTACAGGAGCTCCTGAGCAAGGCGGAATTGTAGGCTGGAGTGCTTGGGCGCTCCAGAGGGATTTGGGAGCTGGGGTCTGTGTTCTGTGGCCTCGGTGCTAGCCGAGGTGTCTTGGGAGTCGGGAGGAGGCTCGCCTGGGGCTGGGATCCCAGGTGACAAGGCTGGTGGGCTGCGGTGTGGCTTCAGCCTTGTAGCCCTGAGTCCAGTTTCGGGAGCCTGGGGGCGGGGGGGGGGCGTGAGTCAGACACTCCAGGGCAAAGAAAGGCAGGATCCACCCAGATAGGAGAGGGCGGAGGCCGGAGAGGTGCGGGGTGGGCTTCCAGACAGGTCTTTGACAGCTGGGCTGGGGATGACACAGTCATCAGAAACCCTGACACTTGCATTCCTTACCTGCAAGAGGAAAGACTCGAGGGCTGAGTATTTAACTGGGCCTTGCTAGGCCAGACGACCCAAGGAAGGTGCAGCTGGGCTGAGGTGGGAAGCAAAGATGGGGGTTAATTTATACTTTGCACTCCCCTCTCCCAGCACAGGGCCCCCCCTTAGTTGGAAACAGCACCATCACGCCCACCAGCCCTGACTCCAATGGGGGCCTGGTGAGTTGGGGGTGTACGTGGGTCGAGGGCGGGGGGGATGTTAGCCAGGGTTCCACACGTAGCAGGTTTGGGGTGGGGGCAGTTGGAGAGTACAAGTGGGAGAGATGAGAATGTGAGATGTGGCTAATGGGGAGATCAAAAGCCCCACACTGGGGAAACTGGGAACTCCAGGAGAACGGGGTTGGGCAAGGACACCATCTTAGCAGTGGATGGGGCTGAGAGCCATAGTCTTCTCAGGCAAGAGGGGAGCCAGGAGCCCCAGTCCTGGCAAACGTGGCAAGGATGGGAACCTCTGATGGGGCAGGTGTGTGTACGTACGGAGGGGGTGGCAGCCCAGAGAGGCAGGTGGGGGAACCTGGGGGTTTCAGACAAGACAAATAGAGACCAGGAACCCTGATGACCCAAAAGTGGGAAGTGTAAAGGGAGGGGTGATATTAGGAGCCCCAGATGCCTTGCAGGCCTGAGATTCCGCTGGGTCACCCCCGTGTCCTCTCCTTCAGTCCCAGGAGGCCATCACCGCCATCATCGTGGTCTTCTCCATCCTTGCTGCCCTGCTCCTGGCTGTGGGGGTGGCCCTGGTGGTGCGGAAGCTGCGAGAGAAGCGGCAGACAGAGGGCACCTACCGGCCCAGCAGCGAGGAGCAGGTGGGTGCCCGAGAAGTACCGCCCCCCAATCTCAAGCTGCCGCCCGAGGAGCGGCTCATCTGAACCCTGGGGGCCGCCGCCGCCACCATCACTGCTAAAAAGGACTGCCCCGAGCTCGCTCACACATAGCAGCCACAACCAAGAGGCCGGCCTCTGACACCTCAGGAGGACTTGGGGGCGGGGGCCCGGGGGCACCCCGGATGGGCTCTGTGCAGCATGCTGCCTCTGGCTTGACTCTGCCTGGGCTGGGGACCTGCCTCCCTGCTTGCTGCACAGTCTCCTCCGCCTCTGCTGTGGGGCCACGCCGGCCCTACAACCCCCTCTCCTTTCCTTTCAGTTGTCCCACGCAGCTGAGGCCCGAGCCCCCCAGGATTCGAAGGAGATGATGCGGGGCTGTCTGCCCATCTAGGTCCCCCCCATCCTTGCCCCTTTCTTGCTGTGTGACCTTGGGGAAGGCAACGCCCTCTCTGGGCAACTGTGAGAATAGAAGGGTTGAAGCTGCTTCAAAGGCTGAAAATTTCTGCCCCTGAGGGCGAGGGAGGGTAGGGCTGCTCTTTTTTTTTTTGTAAAATTGATAGTGAGAAAAGTCTCATTTTTTTGAGCTGCAAGGGGCAGGAATTAGTCCTGATGGAACAGATAAAGCCAGGGCTCTAGGCTGTGAAGTTCCTAGGGGCTGGGAGAGCTTCCTAGAAAGGACAGCCTTTTAGCTGCACCCAGGGGCCAGCAAGAACCAGTTCCAGGAAGGAGTGTGGCAGCTGGGGGGGCAGGTTTCTGAGCAGAGACACAGATTCAGATAAACTCACCAGGAAAAACTGGCTTTGGGCTCTTCTGGTTTTATTGAGATATCAGGTCTCCTCTAGATCCCTCATCCTTAACCCTCAAAACACTTCTTCAGCTCGGCTACTCTGAGCCGACTCTTGGCTTGGGACTCCTGCCAGTTGCTGGAGGGTGCAGCTGGGGATCTGGGGCACCCCAGGTCCTCGAGGGGCTGGAGATGAGCATGCGGGGCCAGCAGGACCTGGGAAGCCTGGGCTCGGGGGGTCTCAGGGGAACCAGAGTCTGAGGAAGCATCAGTGGGCTGGAATGTCCAGGCAATATCGGGTTCGGACTTTGTGGGTGTCAGAAGTTGGCTTTCTGGAGGGCTGGGCTGGGTAGACCCTGTGGAGAGCCGGGAGCAGGGGCTGTCCTGGGCTCTAGGATCTTCAGCTGCCTTTGGGAGAGGGGAGAGATGTAGAATAGCGGAGTGGTGCTCTGTGACAAGAGAAGATGTGGGGTCCCCCAGGCTGCCTGGGTCTGCAGAAGCAGCTGAGGGCTGGGATGGAGAGAAGATATCTTGGCTGGCATCTGAGGCCAGCTGGGAATTGGGGTTCTCTGAGATGTTCAAGGCGTCGGAGGGCTGGCTGGGCTCTTGCAGAGACAGCAGGTCGGCCGGCAGGGAAAGGGGCTGAGGTTCTGGCATTTTCTCATTGTCTGGTTGCCACCGAGGTCTCCCCGGTACAGCAAGCTGTGGGCGAGGGGGCAGGTGGGTCGCTGGTCGTTAGGTGGGGGTGGGGTGGGGATTGGCAAGCTGGGGAGGAGGGGGCCTCTCACCTGGCTGAAGCAGCCATCTGGGTCCCCGCTGTGGCAACAGTCCAAGCTCTGGCTGGGCCGCAGGCTTCCTGCGTCCTTGGCTCCCATACTCAGACTGTCCAGAATCTCGCTCAGCAGATCCAGTTCTTCCCCAGACTCCAAGAAGCTGTTGTCCAGAGCTTCCTCTGCCCAGGGGCTCCCGGCCTTCTCAGGGCTCAGAGGGGGTGTCCTGGGTGAGGGTGGGTGGCCTCAGCTAACTGCCCGGGACTCCCTGCCTTGGTCCTGCTGGCTTGGAGTTTGGGGTCTGCCTCCCCATCAGTCCTGGCTCCCCATTTCCGACACTGAGCCTTACCCCTCCCTTGGGGACTTAGAGGGTCCCTCTTCCAGCCGGGATCTCCTACTTGGGCGAAGGGGCCGGTTCTGCAAAGGACAGATGGATGGGGTGGGGTGGGAGAGGAGAGAGTGGTTCCAGAAGCTGCCAAGTCAGGGAGCTGGGTCTTTCTGGAGGAGGGTGAATGTAGGGGACACTGAATGTCGGGGCGGGTGAGGAGGGATGTGGGATGTCTGGATGGCGACCCAGAATGTCGTGATCATTCCAGGCGTGAATATATATGGTGAGAAAGGGGCCTTCTTACTTTTCCAAAGTGCTGGGTGATGGGTAGGCGCTGCTGCAGGCGCTCTGAGCGGCTGCTGAGGCTGGGGGCCCTCAGCGAGCCCCCCCTCTGCAGGCTCGACTCCCCATCCTACAGAGAGGGTGGGGTTGGGTGATCTGGGAGCCCCTTCCCCCACTGCCCCCAAGCCTCTGGCCATTGGCCTTACCTTGTACATCAGAAGGCTCTGCATACCCTTCAAGCCACTCTTGGCCTGTGGAGAAGCCAAGAGAGAATTCAGTTCAGGGTGATTTGATCCCATGGACTCTGGAGAGCTATGCCCTTTGTCCTCTAAGACAGACTGTCCGTCCTGCCACCTCTCCTCTGTGTCTCACACGTTTGCTCACAATTCCCTAAGCATCACCTAAGAAGTCAACACAAACTTTCATCCCTTTCTGGACGAAATAATCCCCAAAGGAAGCGGGATGTGGCAGGAACAGAACATTTCCAAAGGCATCTGTGTCTGAAAGTTGAGAGAAGAAGAAGAGAATGGATTCTTGGCCCCTGGTGAAATTTGGGCTATGGAGAAAAGAACACAAGGACAGAAGCAGGAAATTGTAGTATCTGGGCACAAAAGATGTTCACCAATGAATCCTGGTTGTGCATTTCCAAAAGAAAATTCCTGAGAAAAATGCATATGGTAAAATGGAAGATAAGTGGGACTAATTGTTAATGGGTTACGTGCTGTTACGGTGCTGATAAAAAAATGTTTGCACTTGAAATGTCTGGTGTCAAGATGTCCTGTCCCCATGAGCAGTTGGAATATCCTGGGTCCCTTCCACCTTGTCCCCCCAGCAATCCTCATCTGTCCACCGCAGCCCAGTCTCACCGATCGGTACATGTTCCTGACAGCCGGTTGGGTTTTGGCCTTGACAGAGTGCAGGAGGGCCCCGCCACCTTTCTGGGGAGACAAGACATCATTGGGGAGAGGCCTAGGGCCTCCAGGGCCAGACCCCAGACCCGGCCTCCCCATTCTAGGCTGTGTGCTGCTAGAAAAGCCCCACTCCCCACTTTGAGTCTCAGTGTTCTCACCTGGATAAATGAGCATATTGACGGTCTACCTCAGGACTGATGTGGGATTGAATTAATTCAACCATCAGCATTTCAACTAGTGTTTGGTACTCTTACCTTGAGGTTGTCTGCCCAGAGCTGGTAGGAGCGGAGGATGCCTGGGGGCGAGGAGGGGCGTGGTCATGGCAGGCCCGCTTAGGTTGGGGGGCGCTAGTGGGGTGGGGACTCCCGGGCCGGTCTCAGGGCTCACCTGAGCAGGTACCGCTGCAGGTGATTTCCTGCTCAAAGAGATCCGAGAAGCCTTCCCCTATGTTGAGCTTCTCCAGACGGCCTTCGATGAACTGGGGGTGGGGGAGAGGGTCGGAAAGCAGGGGGGCTGTAACTGATACATCTGAATGCAGGGACTCAGGGGTCCGCCTGCCCTCAAGACCAAGAAGCCATCCCTGCCACCCCCAGGGACTCAAGAGTTGAGCCTCTCCCTTCCCAGGGACCCAGGAGTCCGCCCAGCTCCCCTCCTCCGCGCGGCCCCGCCCCCAGGTGCCCGCCTCCAGCCCCGCCCTCAGCCCCCGCGCCTCCCGCCCTGTCCCAGGGCCCTGAGCACCTGTTTGAAGAGCTGCAGGTGCACCGCCCGCCGGCGGAAGGCCTGCAGGGGCGCCCCAGGCTTCTGAGCCAGGAAGGCCTCCTCACTGAAGGCTACCGGTTGACCCTGGAAGGAGGGCCCGCGTCCTGAGCTCCCCGCGGCTCTCCAGGCCCTTGGCTGCCCCTGTCAATCTCCCGTTTATCTATGTAGCAAACACTGAGCACCTGCTGTGTGCCCGGCTCTGTGCAGGGCCTGGGGGGCCGCGGGGAGGACTTGGGCTTCTCC
>PVKY010008504.1:0-14012 GCA_004027775.1 Bradypus variegatus
GAGAACTAGTTTTCTATCTGCGGACGTCTCAGCTGCCTTTAAAATGCCCAACCAAACTCGGAACTGTCAGATTAGCTGGGTAAGAGATAAAGGGTAGGAAAAGTATCCAGTCATCCAACCACATTTCTGGGTTTTTTTTACAAGCATCAGATGAAATACAGTCACTCAATAAAGTCCTTCTCTCTCTCTTTCCCTCCCTCGCTTTCTCTCTCCCTATTTGCCTGGAGAGGGGAACTCTAAACCCTTTGGAGTCCTGCCAGCAGTACCAAAAGAATCTCTTGACTATTTTCCCAGGGAATTCCTGCCTTAAATGTCAGCAGAGTGCAACTCTCCAGCCAAAGCAGAGTCTGCCTGGATCTGAATCAGGGAAAATGTGCCTGCTAGACCAAATGGGAAAACCTGCACCAGAGGGGCATGGGAGCAAAGGAGAGAGTTTTATCTGTGAAAGGTTCAACATCCATTGGAAAGACCCAGGTTTTCTCAAATTCACCTCTTGGAGGAATAGAAGGCTAAGTCAAACATTTTAGTTTCCTGCTGTTGTTGGATCTTATCTTTATTTCACTCTTTTGGTGGCTGAACTATATTTCTGAAAATCACTCTGGATTATAACAAGAAGGTTGTAGCTCCTTGAAAGGGGAACAAAACTCCATTAGAGCCTGCCTATTGTTGCTGCCGCCGCTGCTGCCATTGTTATTTTGCTTATGTGTTTGTTTTAATGAACATACTGATATATATGAGTGCTCTGGGGGGGAATTCAGGTCTCTGAGATTCATGAAAAGCAAAATAAGATTTATGAGTTGCAATCGAATCTGCCCCTACCAGTCTGAAGACACTTCCCGTCTGGTATTGAGGCATTACTGGCATTTTTAGTGCTTTTGTTTTAGTCTTCAATCTCTGAACTTATGAAGAAAAATCAAAAGTTCTGAGGGCAAGGGTGGGAGGACACCAGAGATAAACATCAGCACAAAAGAAAAACAGTATGGAGGTGTAGGTTAAAAATTAAGAAACAAAGTGTGTCAATAAACTAGTTTTTGCTAGGTACTCTTGTAACTTTCATTTACCCTTTTCTCAGTTTCCTGTCATGTTACTGACCTGCAACTTCACAAGGCTACTCATCCAAAAATTAACATGGTTGGCTGACATATAAGATGACTTTAATCAAAGTGCCATGCAACTACCCTTCCCCCCCAAAAAAGATCATAGCACTATAAAATAAGGAAGTCAAGAAAATTTAATTAATAAACTATCCTCCATTTTTGAATGAATTTAGTCCCTTTTAAAGTTCCCAATGGAGGGAAAAAAGATTCCAAATCCCATTTGGATCTAGGCTCAGATCAAAACAGTTCAGTTTAGAATATATTACTTATATTAGCAGGGGATCCCCCATCTCATATTGTCCCCCACCACCACAGCAGTGCTAGTTGCTTTCTGCCATCATATTACACATGCCTCATCTCAGGCAATCATATCAGAAATTTCTGTCCCTATCCAAAGAAAAACCAGGCAAGTGGCTGGTTATGCACAGGACTAAAAATAAAGGGAGGATCAATAAAACCATGTCAAATACAAAAAGAATAATGCCTAATACCTAATAAGAAAAACCACCTCTGGTAGGTGAAGGGTTAACCCCTGGTTGATCTTACTGTGCACTGCTGAGAGTAATAAGTGGATGAGTTTTTGCCAACTGGGGTGACCCTTTGATGGGAACAGTCGTCCCTTGGGAACCAGACTGTCAACACATTCTACCAGGGCAGTGATCAGCCATCCAGAAGAAAGGGAAAGGGGCTGAGAAACTGTGGTAACCAAGTTTTGCTGGCACTTTGTAAAATGGTGACGGGAACTGCTGAGCGGCACAGTGAATGCTAATGAAGCCTAAGGCAACTTGCAAACAGTGGACCTGGATAATGTGCCCCAACTACTAGCAGCCCTCCAGGACACCCCTCTTTGTGGGTTAATGTTGGATATGACCAGGGGGCTGCATCAAAGAAGGAACCTAAACACTACAGCAGTGTCCCACAGGTTATAGACTTCACAAACACTTCGGACTCAATTTTCTTGAGGACAGAAGTAATTATATTCAGCACATCTGTCCAAAACACCAAAGCTTTTAGGTTTTTAAAAAGCATTTGCACCTTTTTTGGCTCATTCTAAAATCTAAATGGTAAATAGCTCTAAGAATCAATATAAAATGTTTAAGGTGTTCTCTGTGAATTCAAATAATCTCCTCCTTCCCCACTCATCAGAATTTATTCTGACTTTCAGGGAGCCTATTTTTAAAAAGGCAAAATCCACTGAAGCACAATAACCAGTGTGCAATCACATTCTGAAGAATATAAATCCAATCTTTCTTATCTGAGAATGCTTTGAAATAGTAATAAAGTATTTTTCCCAAATTCACACTCAGAATTTTAAACCTTCTTTCTAATGAGAGCTTTTCATACATTCTCATGTCTCAAGTATCCAAATAAGAAGCCAAAACAAAGAATTCTTCCTAGTGATTTGAAGGTATGATGGCTTTTCTTCCTCTCTCTTCAGTATTGCTTCTAGCCATACTTGATTCCGGAAAAAAAAAAATCCAGTTTTATTGAGATGGTATGTGAGGAAGCAAGGCAAGAGATGGGGAGGATCCGACAGGTAGATGTGAGTTATTGTCACAGTTCTAGTCGTTGGGTCGAGTGGTGATTTCATGGTGTTCAATGTATTATTAAAAAGTAATGAATTAATGTAAATAAAAGAGGTTCCTGTATGTACTAGCAGTGATAAATAGTCATAAACCAAGGATTATGATAATTCCAATCTATGTACCTGAGGTCCATTTAAAGAAAAACATTTAATGGGATGGTGATGAAGGCACCTAATTCTGAGAACCACCTTCCAGAGTTCATCTAACTCCCTGGGCACGGGTGGCTTCATGGGTGCTCACCTGTGCAGCTGCAGAGAGCTCCACATTTGCAAGAGTCTCACCCATGACCTAACATTCTGCTATTGCCATCTTGAAACCCTTAATAATTTTTTAACAAAGGGCCCTGCATTCATTTTGCACTGGGTCCCACAAATAATGCAGTCAGTCCTGTCCCTATGTTTCTAGACATTAAATTTACCTGCAGTTCCCAAAAATTTTGTCCCTGCCAACCTCTATATTTTTAAAATTTGCTACTTCTTACCCAACGGTTAATATAAGTCAGGTGAGCACCCTGGAATAGTCTCATTTCCTATATTTCCCATTTTCCCTTATTTTTTATTGTTCCAATAGATGTTGCCTATATTGAGTTTATAATGCTGCTTCTCACAGCAAAAATACCAAATATCACTAGAAGACACTAGATATTTTGCAACTCAAAAACAAATGCACTGCAGCCTGTATCTTAATTCACTGCTGGATAACACAAATCCATTTTCTAATAATTGCCCAATGTCAACTATAATACATAGCCAAACAAGATAAATCCCAAGCAATACTTTGTGGCAGGAAGAAATAAAACAAAGACTTGTGGAAGTCCTCATTTGAAAGATCACTAGCTAAAGAAACACAGTATAAGAGAATGTTTCATGTTCCTGAAATGCCGTGTGTCTCTGATGATCAGGTAGGGGAAAGTCACTTCAAGTTCAAATATAACCTAGCGGTTGCCACATGGTGCAGAATCTTTCCACCCCTGCACTCCAAAAACCCAATCAGACAAGTGGCCGTAATCTGACTCCCAGCGCACAGGGAACTGCGGGGCAGGCAATGAGAGCCTCACTCTGCCCGGGGAAGGAATGAGTGACAGACCCGCAGCAAGGCGGTGGGGGTAAGTCCTTCTTCACCTTAAGGGAGCAATGCTCAGGGCCCAAAGATGAAACTTTCTCTTTTATCACAGAGGCATGTTAGTTATGCCTTCGCAGGCAGACTCTACAAGGCAACTATATGCAGGTGGGAGTTTCTTTTAGATCTGGGTATACTGGCCACATTCAGCAGAGCGACATAGAGAAGGTAGGAGAAAAGAGATGCTTTTTAAAATGCAAATCTTCTGTAGATCCTGGATCTGGGATAGAGGTATTGCCCTATAGAGGTATTTTTCATCAGAAAAATTACTCACCCAGGAGCTCAGCTGTCCAAGAGCAGATCGGGCTGGGTGTTTGGCTAGAAAGCTCTGTGCCTGATTCAGTGCAACCCAGCCATATCAACAAACCCCCTTTGTTCTGGGGCAAATAAAGTAAAACAAATCGTGTTGATCCATTTCCAGTGAGTGTGAAGATGTAAGGAAAGACTGGCGATAATAATAGGGGGCTAAAGGAGACGCTGGAGAGAGCACCTGTAAGGCTGGAGGATATTCTACCAGAGGACTTTGGGGTTCATGGGCAAACGGAGGCTGGTCTCTGGAAGGAGATCAGACCATGTGGATTTTCAAAGGGAAGCTAATAGCACACTTAAGGAATACAATTATCTGTTTGGTTTTTATTGTGTTGTTTTTTGTGGTTGTTTTTGTTTTATTTCTCTGGCTGAGGAAAATTTGGAGCAGAAAGAACAACTGCATTTCTTAAATTTGATCTCTGGAGAGGTAGACAGGTGTGTGAGAGAATGAGAAGGGAGAGAGAACCTAGGGGACTGGGGAAAGTGAGAGGAGAAGGGGGTACCCCAGGAGGCTGGCCCTTCCCTGGGCCCTGCCTCTCCGGGGTGCTCTCCTGTGCTGACTGAAAAGGCACCATTTCCTGCCCACCCCGCTTCCTGGGCTTTGTCCTTTTCCTTTTTCCCACTAAATTCAGCCACAGACAGCCAGCACCTTGTCCCTTTGCCATACCAGCTACAGCTGTGGGCAACGCGTGAGTTTAGAAGAGACCCTCAGGATTTCTTTTTCAATTTGAGAGTTTGAGTTTTCCCCTCCTGGGGATATTCTGAATGTCTCTCCCAGGACACACTGCTCCCTGCGCCACTGCAAGGGCTGTTGTTGCTTCTTTATTTTCTATTCCTCTAGGGAATATGATGCCACTGTCCTCCCAGATGGGGGTTTTCATAATTACCTGATTCACTTAGGACAATTCACTTGGGCAGGGACATTTAGCCAAAGGCTGGCTGTTCCCGTCCTGGAGCCAGTCCTCCCTTTACCCTGCCTTTCCGGCTTGCAAAGTTCAGAATCAGACCAAAGGCTGAGCTGAGACCCTAAAGGTGAAGGGAGGAAACCCAGCCCTTTTAACACAGCATTTCCTCACAGTCCATCCAGAAGCAAGCAGGGTGGGGGGTGGGGGGTGGGGGTGGGTGGTGCAGACAGGAAGTCATGTGCACCCTACTTAGAAATATGCCAAAGGGAAACTGCAATCATTCTAATCTCTTAACGTACTTGGCTTTCTTTCTAACTCTTTAGGTACATAGTCTGCTATCACCACGCTTACGCACCACACCTCTTCGTTCGCATGACTATCACAGGCAAAGGACAAGGTCAAATGCCTTGGGTGATGGGGTAATTGGAGTAACTGCATCCCAGGCAGAATCCTAGCCTTTTCTTGCCGGAATGTGCAGTTGACAGTAATATCTTCAACCCCTACCTACTAAGCTCCAAAGATCCAAAGACAGCAAGAGGAAAATAAATTGGGGGGAGGAAAGTGTCTTTCCTCTCAATAACTACTCACCACTTGGCCCCTATGAGCTCCCCAAGAAGGGAGGTCATAAAGACACACCGGGGAAACCCTCCTTCATAGAACCTTCTGCTCTGAGGATGGCAGCTCCCCTAGCCACACCCCTTTCCATAACTTGTCTTCCCGGAGCTCTGCCAACCTCGCTGTCAAGCGCACTCGACTGCCCCAGGAGGGCGGGAAGGGTACCAGGGGCGTAGCTGGCCGGCACTGGCGGCCTCCAGGATCCCCTGGGGGAGATTTTTCTGAGGGTCAACATCAAGGATCAAGAGAGGGAAGGGCACGATGGAGGGTGGGGGGCGGCTAGCAATTCCAAAGCCCCCGCCTCCGGGGGCTGGGATGCAGATTTCCCCGCGAGTTCGTGGAGACGCGCCCCCCGCGCCGAGCTAGGCACGGGACCTGCGGGTTCCCGGGGCCGGCAGCGCGTGCGGGCCGCGGCGATGGGCCGCTCTGTTTGTTCGCCTGCCCGCTGCCTGGGAGCCTGGCACCGGCCAGGCAGTGGCTGCGCCCTCTCCCTCTGAAAGACGCTCCAGGCTCCCCCTGGGCCTGAGGCTGGCACGTCCCTGCACTGCGCGCCCGGACCTGTCCCTCGGCGGGGCTGACTCTCGACTCCTCCTGGGGGTCACCCGCTCCCTCCTGGCGCAGAGGGACAGAGGGAGAGTGTCGGGGCCCAGACCCTGCCCGATCCCACAGCTGATGCCACACTCACCATGAGCATCACTGCCCAGGAGTATTTACCTATTCAAAAAACAGTCTTCTGGGCCTCCTGGCTTCCCAGCAGGCCTCCTCTCAAACCAGGGTCTCTCCTGGCAGGGGGTGAAGGGGGCTTGGTCCTCTACAAATCCATTGTCAGAATGCCATTTTGAAGCAAGGAGGAAGAAAACTGAGAAAGACAACCCCTATCGCTTTCTGTTCAAAATAAAAATGGCATATAAAAAATACACTGAAAATAAAAAAATTGCTCTGAGAGTAGGAACTACAAAGTAAGTGAATTTTATTGTTAATTTTTTAAGGAACATAATTTAGATATTTTCCTTGCCAGGGACAATTCAGAAAATTTTCCAGTGAGCCTGGATGATCTCTGAATATTAAGTCAAAAGAGAGTCTGAGAACAACCATGGAATACTGATTAAGAAGCATTCTTTCTTAGCATGCACGTAATGTTTGGCAGTCTCTTCCCACAGTAGCCGGCAAGAGTTCAGGCCTGAATTTCTTCACTCAAATTCATAAACCCTTCCAAATGAACAGGCTGCTTTGGTGGCTTCTGATGCCATTTTGTCTTTCTTTTCAGTAAGTGTGGACCTTTGTGTCGAAGAGAGAAAATCATGGTGGCCTTCAAAGGGGTCTGGACACAAGCCTTCTGGAAAGCGGTCACTGCAGAATTTCTGGCTATGCTTCTTTTTGTTCTCCTCAGCCTGGGATCCACCATCAACTGGGGTGGAACGGAAAACCCCTTACCGGTAGACATGGTCCTCATCTCCCTCTGCTTTGGACTCAGCATTGCCACCATGGTGCAGTGCTTCGGCCACATCAGCGGGGGTCACATCAACCCTGCGGTGACCGTGGCCATGGTGTGCACCAGAAAGATCAGCCTCGCCAAGTCCCTCTTCTACATTGCAGCCCAGTGCCTGGGAGCCATCATTGGAGCGGGAATTCTCTACCTGGTCACACCGCCCAGCGTGGTGGGAGGCTTGGGAGTTACCACGGTAGCAACTTTAGCCCTTATTTTCCAACTAGGATGCCAAGCTTCTTGCAGACTCTACTAAATGACACCCAAGTGGCCTGAGAGGCCTTCCTAAATTTGCTAATTTATTCCCAGGGAATTTATATGCCCAGGGGGAAATGCAGATGATTCTTCATAAGGGTGAAAACTGATTCTGGGAATATTGAATGTATCAATATGAAATTATTTGCCTTTGAGTGATTTGACTAGAACTCAGTCTGAGAGGCCCAAAACTTGTGTTAATTTTTTCCTACCACCCTTCCCAGTTACTATATTGACAATATATTTAGTTTAAGGCATTTTTATTACATTCAATAACATTATATAAAATAAAATGAATTAACAATTATTTGTCAGTTCACTAGCAGAAGCAGTTTTGTTTCCTGTCATGTTCTTGAGACTTAAAATGATTCATGTAAAGGGTCACACAAACAAAAATGGGGTGTTTGATCCTACTTTTGTTCTTAGCTGAATAGGAATATCATTTGTTAGCTCACCACCAGAGTTGATTAAAAAAACCACATACTTTAAATTTTAATTAAATATATATTAATTAATATAACCTAATTAATGGATTTAATCATGCCTTATAAAATTACAAGACTCTCAAGAAACTCTTTATATAAGTTAAGTGCAGCAGTGACAGATTTTGCTTCCTTTGTAGAAAAGGGCATTCAGCAGAACTACACTTGGCCAATGTAAAAGTAATTATTTGTAATGGCTCAAAATGAGTGGAAATTTATTACTGTTTATTAGTAGTAGTAGTATTTGGTCTCAATTGGGGGAGGCAGGGGGAAAGACATAAATTCACTAATTAACCATCACTTTGTACAGGGATAAAATTTGCCTTTCACAATGATATGATGTCATAGAAAATGTAGTCTTGCATCAACTCAGATGGAGTATTTTTCTCTTTCTAGGTTCATGGAAATCTCACTGCCGGTCACGGTCTCCTGGTGGAGCTGATAATCACATTTCAGTTGGTGTTTACTATTTTTGCCAGCTGTGATTCCAAAAGGACTGATGTCACCGGTTCAATAGCTTTAGCAATTGGATTTTCTGTTGCAATTGGACATTTATTTGCAGTAAGTTTCCAAGTCCATTTAAATAATTGATCCGTTTCATTTCTCCTCACCCTAGAGCTGGTCTGAAGTTGTGTTTTACAGTTGTAGCTCTTTAGTATTTAACCACATCTGGCCAGTTTAGGTTTTTTGTTTGTTTGTTTGTCTTTTTGCTAACTATCTGATGAGAATGTTGATATGGCTGTTAACATCTTGCTAGTTCCTCTAAATGACTTGGCAAATGGTAGCAAATTGCAATGAATGATACCTATTAGTAGCCCCATTTTAGCGACATCTAAAGTTGTTTTCTTTTTTCCTACAGATCAATTATACTGGTGCCAGCATGAACCCTGCCCGATCCTTTGGACCTGCAGTTATCATGGGGAATTGGGAAAACCATTGGGTAACCATCATGTTGACAGCTCCTATCTTCCTAGAGTTGAAGACAGTGTCCCATAGGGCTCTTTCTTTTCCCCTTATTTTGCTCACTAGCTTCTCTTGCCTCCTCCCAATCTTAACCCCCACTTTATTACATCTTTCATAAAGGCTCAAGCTAGCACAGACCTGCTGCAAAGCATCTCACCTTATATCTGTTTGCGGCCTTCAGGAAGAGTCTCTCTTCTATAAAATGCTGCTCTGCGCACTGTATCTGACAGATTACAGCAGAATATATTGTAAATGGAGTTGCCTATGTGAAACAAGTTAAAATCAGGATGGTGTAGTGAATATAGTGCTTAAATAATTGAATTGAAAGTAAAGCTTTCCCAGCAATAACAGAAAACATACTTGCAAAAGACAAAAAAAAAATAGAAAGAAAAAGAAATGCTTATTTTGCCCATAGCAAAAATATTTACCTTTTTGTTTACAAAAGCATGAACCCAATTAATAGTATGCAAGTTGGAAGCATCTGAACTGCAGATGGTGCAGAATAAATGGTGCAAATGCTTATGCTATTACCACTATAACCATAGCTGAAAAAATAAATGACTCTCTGAAAAGGCACATTTTTCAATCTATGCCTAACCGACTTAGAATGTTGGGACAATGCTTCAAGACAGCAGTGTTATCTATTTTTTAAAATCACAATCAATTTTATTTCAATTGTTTCTTGCAACAAAAGGATTTAAATCTCTTAAGTAACGTGGCAGTTTTGAAGGTCACTTACACACTAGCTTAAAATAATCACTAAAAATATGAGCAATATGCAAGCCAGCTTCAAATGGGGCTTTTATGGTCATTTATTTTACAACTTTTACTTTCAATTCATGAATAAAGCAGAATATGTCACCTGTGTTTTAAGTTTATGCATATGGCATTTATTGATGGAGTTACACGCACTCAGCTATGGTGTTCATTGCAAATGAGAAGAAATGGTACCACTGCTATATGCATTCCTGTCTAAGTAGAGTGTTCCATAATTGAAAAGTAATCAATACCATTTAAAAACAGTGTGAGAGTTAGTGCTGAGAAAAAAATTTGGGACACGGCCATGCTAAGACCTGGCCAACAATGTCATCCATGAGATTGGTCAATTTGCCACTGATATTTCCATTTCCATTGCAAAAGATTTGTCAGTTAACTATAACGGAAATTTTTAAAGTTTCCTCAGTAAACGGCCAGTAAGTCTATGACTCTTTTAATTTAATCTGAGGAGTTGAAAATGTGGATAAAATATGTTTATATTAATTGTTAGCTGTGGTAAACTAAAGATTTAAGCAATAAGAAAAGTCTTAGCTTGTTCATTGACTCAAGGGTTTCCTCTTGTTTTTGTTATATAATAAATTTAATTCTACTGAAAATGAATGCTTATTTTGTAGGAATGGTTTTGTGAAATTTAAAATGAATTTAATGTATCTTCATAGATGCATAGATAGATAAACTAGAAATAACATGAAAAAATCAATGATGACTTTTTGTTTATGGTGGAATGACATTATTTTAGTTTTCTTCCTTATACTTTTCTGTATTTTCTAGATTCACAGCAATAAAATTTCTTTATCTTAATAATTTTTAAAAGTTACTTGAAAGTGTATCATGACTTGATTTGGGAATAGCAACTTCAAATTGAGGTTTGTTTTATTTTTCAGAACCTGCAGCTAGATGTCTTTTTCATAAGTGTTCTGGGGATGTGTAGTAATTATTTAGCAGTCCCTGTGGGATTTGTAGCATGTGGATCTTATCAAGCGAACAAAGAGCAAAGACATTTAGAGGAGGGCTCTGGTTTCTCCTTTGAAAGGGCATAAAGAAGATAAACTCTCATATGGTTTCTTTCATGCTGAGATAAGGAACTTTGTTCTTGCAGCCATTCTACTGACAGTTTCCCTATTCAGTGTATTGTGTTCAGCTTCAGCTTAAAGTTTGATTTTTCTTTAGCTTTTCCAATGAAGATGCTAGTTGAGATTAATTTCCAGAAGCTGTTTTATGCAAGAAGCATTAGCCATGTGTCTTTCAAAGGAGAGAAGTGTAGTGTACTGGAAAACAGTATAATGGTTCAAAAGAAGGGCTTGAAGTTAGACAAGCCTGAGATCACAGCACAAGCTCTTGCTAAGCATGAAATCTTAAGCAAGCTTTCTATCCTCTCAGAGTCTCAATTTTCTTATCCACAAAATGGGTATAAGAATAATACCTACCTCAAAGGCTATTGTTGGAATAAAATGAGGTAATACAAGATAAGTACAGCCAGCTTAGAAAGAGTGCTCAATAAATAGGTTTCTCTTGCCTGAGTGAATCTGTCGAATGAATAAATATTCTGCAGCACATACATGCTCTAAAGCAAATGTTGCTGTTTATCCAGGCACGTGGTGATGTGCTACAAACTTCCGTTTATTGAACTATAAATCCTATGGAATTGTTAATCCTCAACAAGACATTATCCATAAACTCAGTTCAGGTTTTTTCACCAAGCCACCATCATAAGAGCCATAAGGATTAGAGCACTCTGCTAGAAGAGTAATAAACAAAACACAGAGTTTTTTATTAAATCAAATCATCAAAGTATAGAGAAGAGTATGTGACATGAGGAAAGCCATGACTAATGACAGCCAACTTAGTCACGTACATCTTTGAATTGTCTAGGAAGCATGGAATAGAGTAGATTATTATTAGCTAGAACTATTATGTACTTTACAAGTGTTATTTCATTTAAATCTTACACCCCATGAGGTATGTGTTTTTTTTAATTTCTACTTTGTATATGAGGAAATTAAGTCCTAGAAAGTTTAATAACTGACCCAAGTACACCCAAAATTGCTAAGTGGTGGAGCTGGGATCCATTATGCCATCCTGAATAACTACACCCCCAAATAATAAAATCTGTACTGTGATTATGATTATGCAGAAAACCAATGTAAGATGGCAACATTGAGAAAATAAGGAAAGTTTTCTCCAGAAATTCTTTTCTGTTTAAGTTGAAGAATTCTTAGTGTCTGCTTAATTTGCAGTACCAGCAAAGAGGCATTGTCCTTATGTTAAAAATTATCAGAAAATGGAAAGAAAGTAATTAATGAACACAGAAAAGGAGAAAGAGGGACCAGTCCTTTCTTGTTTTCTCTTCCAATGTTACTTAGCAAGATACGATTTAGTATATTTTCTTGTTTTCTTCCCAGTTCTCCCCTTTTTTATGCATGACACAATTGACCTCTTAATTAACCCAGCTAAGTTCTATATTTATGAGTTGTTATGATGGAATAGTTTTTTCTACTTACAGCCCACACTCTTCCTTCTTTCCTCCAGATATATTGGGTTGGACCAATAATAGGAGCTGTCCTTGCCGGTGGCCTTTATGAGTATGTCTTCTGTCCAGATGTTGAACTCAAACGTCGTTTTAAAGAAGCCTTCGGCAAAGGTGCCCAGCAAACAAAAGGGAGCTACATGGAGGTGGAGGACAACAGAAGTCAGGTAGAGACTGACGACCTGATTCTAAAACCTGGGGTGGTGCACGTGATTGACATTGACCGGGGTGAGGAGAAGAAGGGGAAGGACCCATCAGGAGAGGTGCTGTCTTCAGTATGACTAGAAGATAGCACTGAAAGCAGACGAGAACCCTTAGAACGCTCCTCAGATTTCCTTCCACCCATTAAGGAAACAGATTTGTTATGAATTAGACATGACAGGTTTTTACAATGTGAAAATTGGAAGCAACTTGTTTGTTGTTTCATGTCATATTCCTCAGTCTAAACATTAAATATTTCATTATTTACCAAGGAGGAAAGGAAGAAACATATTGTGAATTCCAAATTATTTTAAAAAGTTAAGTATACCCATAGCATACATGCATAACAGTTTTTATCTAGTTGTCTTCCATTAATAACCAATTTAAAATGCATATCAAGATTTGGTTAAGTCTCGCCTGAGAGAATTTATAGGTAAACCTATCAGCTTATCCTTCCTCTACCATGAAACTGGTATTGCCAATCTTCATTTGAATATTTATTCCATAAATTAAGTTTATCTGTGGCAAAGCACAATAGATCACAGAGTCATTCACATTCAAGAGAGGAATTATAGCATGTTTTGTTTTTTTTTTAATGGGCAATCCCTTATTTTAAAACTACCTCAGCAAAACAATATTAACAAAGGTCATTGCTAATGGGTTGTTTCCATTTATACTGCAAGTGTCTAGCTTTCAATCCCATCTCCAATTCATAATATTCCTCTCTCCTCCTCAGTGTCCAAGGTAAGGTGGGATTAAAGCCTAGAAATTTGGAAAGAATGCTCACAAACCAGGTACATTTATTAGGCCCATCTAAGAAAACATCCAAATCACATCCAAATCAGTGTAAGCAGAATTGTTAAGTCTCTTGGAGGTGGGGAAAACTTACCAATGCACAAAAGTCACAGGGACAGGAAATCTGTATTCTATCAAATGGCTATTCTGTTTTCAGTGTGCCTTCTCAAATATATCACACTAGGTTAACAGTCTAAGCTTTTAACCACTTAACCATCTTGCTTATTTTTTTAATTTATTGGCAAAACTGGGGGAGGGGGTGTTTGTTTGTAACTTTGGTTATCTCTGTTTAAATTTAGCTGAAACATACTTTTGATAACAAAAAAATAACTAGTAAGTCCTGAATTTTTGTTGATTATTAAGCTCCTCTCATTCTAGAAGGTGTAAGCTGGTCCTGCCCAGTCCCATTCTCTGCTGAGTTCTCACTTCTCATGACATAGGTTGATAGTCTTCACTGAGAATGTAATGATATTTGAGCAAACTGAAATGCTCGATAGTCATGGAATGACATCATTGCAGAATAAAAGGCTAGACCATCAGAACGCTATATTCAAAGCTAACTAGGTGACCAGTCCCTTATTTGTAGAGATGTTGTACATAACACAAAACCTATTTAAAGTATTTTCATTACTGACTCATTTATTTGTGAAAATAGTTTGTTTTTCCTGTACTGCTTTGCCTTATGTCAGTAGTATGTTCTCTGGAAACCCCAGTTCTCTAGTACCTTAACTGTCTAGGCTTTATTTTAGAAAAAGAGCTGCAAATGTCAATTTTGTTGAACAAAAGCTAGTATTGGTGAAGCAAAAACATATGACAGCAAGTAAAGTCTTTAGATAGTTGATAATCAAGGGCTTTCTTCTTTTGGACATATCTCCATCTGTGTGCCATATTTTAC